>CAJQZM010018970.1:0-10155 GCA_907164665.1 Colias nastes | reverse complement strand
GTAAGGGAAGAACAAGTATAAAATCTATATTTTCATAAACTGTACGTCAAATCCCATATGGTAGTACAGAGGGTTTTTCTAAAATAGAAGCTTTTTTTTTATTATTAAGGACGCTGTCACAAATCTGCGTTACTCAAATTTAGGTATCTAACGTCGCCACGTGGTTCGCGGGAACATCACGCTCACGTAAACATAGCGCATTCCATTTTATAGACCATCTTCATACTTGATATTATTTTTTTTTTATATATTTTTATTGAAATTGATTCCAGAAGATCTGGGAACTTTAAAAATTCATTTTGTTACTTTTATTAGTAGGTACGATCCTTATAAGTATTTTAGTGTATTCAACCAACTTAAAAAAGTGTGACTATTTTACAACAATTTGAATATGAATTGTATTATTGTATACAATATCGAAGCTTTTTAAGAAATGTATAAAATACTTTTTTATGTATGTTATTCCGAGAAACAGTCGGAATGAAATAAATTAAATTCGTTACCACACATTCACATTACCTATAACTTTAAATCTGAACTTTTCCTAAGTAGCAAACACATTTGCAAATGTGGGTGGTTTTTGGGGTAGCTATTAACCAATATGAGGTCAAAACTATAATCCAAGATGGCGCCGACGAAAATTTGAAATCTTTTCGTCATGGGTGTCATTTTCAAGGAGTTGGAGTAGCTATTAATCAATATGAGGTCAAATCTAAAATCCAAAATGGCGCCGACGACAATTTGACATCATTTCGTCACGGGTGTCATTTTCATGGTTTTTGGGGTAGCTATTAACCAATATGAGGTCAAAACTAAAATCCAAGATGGCGCCGACAAAATTTTTACATATTTTCGTCATGGGTGTCATTTTCATGGTTATTGGGGTAGCTATTAACGAATATGAGGTCAAAACTAAAATCCAAGATGGCGCCGACGAAAATTTTACATCTTTTCGGCGTGGGTGTCATTTTCAAGGTTTTTGAGACAGCTATTACCAAATCCCCAATGTAACCGTCGATAATTAGGTATATTTTTCTTACTCCTTTAAAGTAAACTTAAATAAAATAACAAAAACGTTAACAACCACAGTTTTGTAGAAAGTCTTAAAAAAAACAATTTTAAAGAACATTGAAATACATATTTAGAAATTTAATATAAAACGCAACTCTGTGGCAATCATGTTAATATTCTGACAGATATTATTAACTTTAAATATATTCTTTAAATATATTCGCTAAACTTTATTTAAAATAAAGTTTATCTAAAACATTTAAACGAAGATAATAAAATAAAAAAGAACGTGTGTGCCGAGAAAACGTGTCAGGAGTGAAACTTCTTTGGCGAGATTCATAGATACCAAAATCGCCGCCTTGCTCCATAACGCGACAGTATTACCATGACGCGATCTTGAAATTTGACGACCATCTTGGATTTTAGTTTTGACCTCATATTCGTTAATAGCTACCCCAAAAACCATGAAAATGACACCCATCACGAAAAATGTCAAATTTTCGTCAGCGCCATCTTGGATTATAGTTTTGACCTCATATTCGTTAATAGCTACCCCAAAAACCACGAAAATGACACCCATGATGAAAAGATGTCAAATTTTTCGTCGGCGCCATCTTGGATTTTAGTTTTGACCTCAAATTGGTTAATAGCTACCCCAAAAACCATGATAATGACACCCATGACGAAAATATGTAAAATTTTCGTCGGCGCCATCTTGGATTTCAGTTTTGACCTCATATTCGGTAATAGCTACCCCAAAAACTATGAAAATGACACCCATCACGAAAAAAAGCCAAATTTTCGTCGACGCCATCTTGAATTGTTTTACCCCACCAATCTATTCAACAACCCATAAAAAAGAGGATCTCAGGCAAGGTAATTTTTAAAACATAATTTTAAATTACAAATAATTGGAATATGAAACTTATACAGTTTACTCTTATAAAGTAGCAAATATTTCAAATCACGAAAAAGACAGTGCACGCACAATAATCTTTTTTATTTCGTTTTTATTTTTGGCACGAGGAGCGATACACCCGTCCTTCCAAGAGCGCTTCTGAGCGCGGTCTGACGAACCGCGAGAACAAAATGTATGAAGAAATCGACAAGTATTTTTAATTTAGCTCATTATTGAAATAAAATTTTGATTTGGATTCATAAAAATTACACCATATATAAAGGACTATATATCCCTCAATAAGATATAATTAAGAAGATAGATTAGGCTCTTAATTTTCCTAAAATGGTACCGTTTTAGACCCCATTTTTTTGCATTTTATGCGTTTATTGTGATGGAAAAAACGTATTTCAGCGACAATTTTGTATGACGTCGTACAATTTTTATAAGATGAACGTAGAGCTGAATATATTATCTTTAAATTAAGATATTACTATGTTCTCACGTGTAATTGCTTTAAGTTAAAATGGTACCTAAAAACAGCGTGTTTTTGTAAAAATACGTTATAGCGTCCTTAAAACATACAGCGCTCGCGCCTACGATGCACAAGTAGCTGTCTCAGACGGCCACGAGCCCTCGTCGCGAGTAGACACGTACTGCATCGTCGCGCTCGCCACTCTGTGCGTGTATATGTATATCAATCACGCCGACAAAGTGCAAAAATAAAAATAGGAGAAAACATTTTTATTAGGGTACCTCCCCTACACGTAAAGAGGGGAGTGATTTTTTTTTTTAATTTTTACCCTAACGTGTGATGTATTGTTGGATAGGTATCAAAAAATTAATAGGGGTTTGCTAAGATCATTTTTTGATAATTTTTTGATTTTCGGAAATAATCGCGCCGAAAGGAAAAAACAAAGCGTCCCCCCCCTCTAACTTTTGAACCAATGATTTAAAAAATCTGAAAAAAATCTCATAAGTAGGACTTTATGTAAACTTTCTAGGAAAATTATTTTGAACTAGATTGGTTGAACAGTTTTTGAAAAATTTCAGGTTTTAGGTTTTTTCTCGAAGGTTAGTTTTTTTCCACAAATACGATCTGTCGGTCATCTCTGTGGTAGGGACACTTATTGTTACAGGCTAGAAACTACGGAACCCTACACTGAGCGTGGCCCGACACGCTCTTGGCCGGTTTTTTATTATCTTTTCATAATCTTGGTAGAAAGTAAAAATATCTGAAAAATAAATTTCGTCTTTTTAGTTTTTTACTTTTTGAGATATTCATAGACAAAATGCGCCTGAAGTTTTTCATATACTTTGCTAGCTCCAGCTCGCGGCTTCCCCCGCGTGGATGTCTGACATCGCAATATCATAACAGAGTTTTACAACAAAGACGCTTCCCGAAGAGGATTGCTAATAAGGGTCACTGTACACTTGACCAAGTATCGGTATCACCTCGTATCGATTACTATCGATACAATTTATTGTTTTCTTAGTACCTATGAATATAAATGCTAATAAGGGTCACCGTACACCGGGTGTCGGCATTGACTTCTATCGGTATAATTTTTATTAATATTATTGGGAACGATAATAAGGGTACCTAACCTGAATATTTTTTTAGTGTGATTTGAATACATATTTGGAGGTTACTTACATTTGATAGATTAAAATAATATAGAAGACTTACTATTTTACAGATTACGAGCATTGGTTGGACAAACAAATATAACAGAATTGCGTTCAGTGAGTCCTGTTCAAGTGCCATAGCTACGTCTAGTGTAAATTTATCAGCGTAAGGAATTCATTTATCAAATCATAAGGGAGTAACTAATTATGACCAACGTGCTTTTTAAAGATATAATAGTATATACTTATATTGCAGAACTCAATTTTCACTTGACCAATGTACATCAATGGAGTGTTTGGAGATTCTCAACAAATACAATTCCTTCTGCAGTTGAGAAAGATTTATTGATTTCATTCCATTCTTATCCCTTTATTCAACCTTTTTCATTAATTACAGAAAAAAAAAGTGGTTGGGAAATCTGTCTAATTAATACATACTATTATTTTAGGATGGTACGAACTTTACTGTGTTACTAGTAAGTAAGTTACTGTTTCAGTATTGGCATCAATACAGGAAAATACCGATATCAATACTTATAAAATATAAAAAATATAATAATCTAGCTGACCCGAATAACTTTGTTTCGCGTAATAGTCAATAAATAAACAGATTTTAAAATTAATTCAAAATATTATACCGTTTTTAAATGTTTTCCTGGTACTTGATACCCGGTCAAATGTACATTACCCGTAAATGAGTATCGATACACAACAATACCGATATCACCGATATCCAGTCAAGTGAACGTTGACCCTAAATTGTTATCGATGCATAGTATTACCCATACCGAGTCAAATGCACGTTGACATATTTTTAGTCAACTTATACTGTTGAAAATAAAAGTGGTATCCATAAAGACAATACCGATAGCCGTTCAAGTGTACAGTGATCCTTATCAGTATTTCTATTCATACTAAGAAAACAATAAATGGTAACGATACAAGATAATTACCGATGCCTACTAGTACCCGGTCAAGTGTGCGGACGTGCCTATTAGATTTCTGGTAGCAAAAGTGTAAAAGTACTATCGTCCGCGAACAACAAGCGCGGGGGGAAGACGGTTGCCCCGCGCATGCTCCCGCCGTACTTCATACCTCACCCCCTCATAAACGCCGTGAACGCGTTCCCACTTCGTGTTAACTACAAACACTGCGACACTAGAATTTTATAGGTTTTTTCCATGGAAATACCATGGTACCTATTTCACATTTAATTTATAGTGACAAAATTTATTACCTAATAATTTAGTTAATGTTAAGTACATAAATCTCGTATTTGTATATTTTATAACTTACTAGCTTACCGCCCGCGGCTTCGCCCGCTTTGTCTAAAACCTAATAAATTATATACTAAAACCTTCCTGTTGAATCACTCTATCTATTAAAAAAAACCGCATCAAAATCCGTTGCGTAGTTTGAAAGATACAAAGGGACATAGGGACAGAGAAGCGACTTTGTTTTATACTATGTATGATTTTAATAACTTTCATTATAACAAAGTACCTAACCAAGCTGTGCTATTCATATCTTATCTTATCTAATATTTTGTCAATTAAACATTGTGAAAGGTTTCTGCTATCTATTAATATTCGAATGTGATAATGCGTTTGCATGTTGTCTGCGATAAATGTTTTCGTATTTTAAATATTATGTCCTACATTCATACCTAATTTTCTAAAAATAACAATATAGAAGATTTACCATCCAACTCTTACTTAACTGCCTGTATATAATCACTGGTAGAATTAATTTAAAATAATATTATTTTAAAACAGACCCGTATATTCTCTAGAAATCTAGAGTAGCTGGTGCTATGAGGACTCTTGCCCCGAGCCTGAGTAAAACAGGACCTTATCGCTAAAGCTCTGTCAGTCTGTCTGTTCGTCTATCACGTTGGTCTGTCACCAGGCTTTATCTCATGAACCGTCAATCGTGATAGTAAGAGAGTTGAAATTTTCGAAGGTGATATAGGTACCTATTTCTGTTGTCGCTATAACAAATAATAACAACAACCAAAAAATTGTTATGCGTGGACAAAACAATGTCTATATTTAATAAATTTTTTTGACAATTTTATGCATTTGTTTCTACTAAGTGTACTTACCTACCTACTATTAGCATTTGTAAAAATATACATGAACAAAAATGTTACTGTTAATAGACATTTCAGAAACTTTTGAGATACATTTGTATTACTTACGAAAAAAAATCTATCTACATAATATTATAGTCAATACTCCATCCTCCTATTTTTTGGAATTCTCAAGTCTGAAAATAATCTGGATAAGTAAAATGACTAAAATCTTCAGATATACTTACATTGCCGTGACAACGTGTGTCTACTATTATAGCCATATAGCCTATACCTATAGGATTATATTTTTATCTGTGGTGTGACATACACGAGGACAAGTTTACAGATCTACACAATGATCGCTATTCACAGGACCAACACGTGTAGCGATAGGCGATAGCGATTAGATAAAATTCTAATTTACCAATTTTTACTAAGTTAATTATAGTATAAATTAAATGTAAAAAAATCCGTAGAAGCTGCGCAAAGTAGGTAAGTACCTAGTTTGGTTAATAAAAGATTAGGACAATATAAATTTTAAGATTCATTCAATGACAGGTTGCAATGACTATAATATGTTTGAGACAGTCATGGAAGAAATATTAAAGCGTCTAAGCAGGAGTAAAAAAAAAGTTATACTATGTGGTGATTTTAATATTGATTTACTTTTACAAACACAAACGGCTACACGAATTGTTAATTTATTTCAGTCATTTAATCTATATAAACTTTTTAACGAACCCACACGAATTACACCTACTTCTGCAACCTGTATTGATAATATATACTGTGACTGCATCTGTTTAGAGAAAAATATTCTCAATACATTGACTTCGGATCACTGTGGCCAGAAAGTAGTTTTTGAATGGGATTGCATACCTACATTTAAAAGGATTAATGTTAGGCCTATAACTAAAAAAGGCATTAATAAATTTAGGAATAATATTAATAAAAACCTGCAGCACGTACTAAATGATCAATCCTTTCCTAATAGTCCTTGTGAAATGTTTAATAATCTTTTTAATTTAGTACATAATGAATTTGAAAAAATATTTAAAGTTAAATCTTTAAATATTACCAAGGATTTACCATTTAGTAAATGGGCGACAGCTAGTATACATAGGTGCAGGAACATTATTTATGAATTATATGGTATGAAGCAATATAATAAAGACCCATCTTTTCTTAGTTATGTTAGAAATTACTCAAAAATTTTTAAAAAAGTTTGTTTTACTGCAAAGCGTTTATATATCAAAGAAAAAATACGCGACTCTGATAATAAAGTTAAAACAGTTTGGTCAATTATTAATGGTGAAATGGGTAAAAGCAAATCAAGTAATACCATAAAACTTGTAAATAATGACAGGGTTATTGACAAAAGTGCTGAAATTGCGCTTGCTTTTGAAGAATTCTTCAGTAGTGTCCCTGCTACTATTACTAATAGTTTAAATTCGTCGTCAGCACTTGCAGAAACCTTTTTGAGGGACCATGTTGCGGGGTGCAGTACATTATTTGAATTACGACACGTAACTGCTAGTGATATTGTTACTGCCTTTAAGACGCTTAATCTAAAAAATACTTGTGATCTTTGGGGAATGTCCGTAAATTTAGTTAATAATATAATAGAACATATTGCGAAAAATTTAGCTTTCATATTGCACGCCTCATAAGCGAAGCGTTGAGGTGGGTACTACTGTCACTTCGCGCAAAACATCTGATTTTTCAAACTTAAAATGTCTTTATGTATCATACATTGCACTTGTAAGATAATACATACACACACATATTAAGAAAAAACACTATTTTTAACATTCATGATATTTTTGATGTCATTTTTGTTATTTAAACTAGTTAAAAAACAGTTTAAAAAAGTTCTGTCTTGGACGTCCGTGTGTCTGTATGTGCGGAGGATTTTCTTGTTAACACGATAGCGACCGAAATACTTTACTAATCGAGTCTTTTTTTTTCTCTTACGCTTGAGTATGCTCAGGAATAGAACCCTTTCATTTTTCAAGGTCTGATTCGATGTGGTTTAATTGTTATTAAATAAACAAAAAAAAATATCGACTGAGATTATGAGGCGTGCACTTTTGGATTTTCCAAACTTTTTTTATATTACAAGGCATATTATTATACTTATTTAATAAGTGTTGTGACTATGGTACATTTCCTAATTTACTAAAGCTTAGTAAAGTTATACCTCTATTTAAGAAGGGCGATCAAGAAGACTGTAACAATTATAGACCTATCTCTATTTTACCAACATTAAGTAAGGTATTCGAGAAGTTAATATTAAACCAATTGAGTAGTCATTTTGCATCTAATAATTTACTGCACACCAAACAGTTTGGTTTCACAAAGGGGCGCTCAACTACAGATGCTGGAGTTGCACTTCTAACACATATATATAAGCAAGGGAAAACTCAAAAAATGCTCTGGGGATATTTTGTGACCTCTCCAAGGCATTTGACTGCGTTGAACATTGTACTTTGTTACGTAAACTTAATCACTATGGAATTAAAGGAAAAGCCCAGAACCTCAGAGCGTCATACCTGCATGATAGGATACAGACTGTAGTTGTTAATGGAAAACGTTCTAGCGGTGCGTCAATTAAAATTGGTGTTCCACAGGGGTCAATTTTAGGTCCCTTCTTGTTCTTGGTATATATTAATGATCTTCCCTATTATTTGCAGGATAGGTGTGAAATAGTTCTGTTTGCAGATGATACCTCATTAATTTTTAATGTGGATAGGCATGACCCAAATGTTGACGAAGTGAACAGTGCTCTTTTACACATATCTGAATGGTTTACTGCCAATAATTTATTATTAAATGCCAAAAAAACCACTTGTGTTGAATTTTTACTTCCTAATGTAAAAAAGTTGAACAGAGATATTACCTTGAACGGGGAGGTATTGCATCCTACTGAGTCTACTGTATTTCTAGGGTTAACATTGGACGAGAAACTACAGTGGGGAGCCCATGTCAACACCGCTGCAGGTAAGCTCAGTTCAGCTGCATATGCAGTCCGAAAAATAAGGCATCTCACCGATGAAGATACAGCTAGATTGGTTTATTTCAGCTACTTTCATAGCATCATGTCCTATGGAATTCTACTGTGGGGCAGGGCTGCAGATATAGAAACTATATTTATCTTACAGAAAAGAGCCATTCGCTCTATATATAATTTACGTGCTCGGGACTCACTAAGAGATCATTTTAAGAATACTGGTATCCTTACTGTACCATCACAGTATATATTTAATAATATTTTGCATGTACACAAAAGCTCCGACTTACACACAAGAGTAGGAGATAGACACGATTATGGCACAAGGAACAGGAATAGAATTGAAATGCCATTTTTCCGATTAGCTAAAGTTAAAAATTCATTTATGGGTCAAGGTATACGCTTATATAATAGAATTCCTCACAATATTAAAGAGTTTAGTAGTTCTAAATTTAAAACTTATATAAAAAATGTACTAGTTCAGAGAGCGTACTACAGTATTCAGGAATATATGGACGATAAAGACCCATGGAGGGTTATCGCGTAAAAACCACAGGACAGTTCTTTGGCATATTATGATATATTATGTAGTTAGATATAAGTTACATATTATGTAATATTGACATAATTTAAAAGAGCAACTATGGAGTTTCTTGCCGATTCTTCTCCATAGATACTGCTTTCCGAATCGGTGGTAAATGTTAAAAATACTCATGTAATGACGATTCGAAAGTGCTACTAAATAGTAGTCTAATTGAATAAATGAATGTTTGAGTTTGAGTTTGAGTTTGAGTTTGACTATGTACCTAGGTACCTAATGCAATAATAACAGCTGCTGAATAGGAAATAATCATAATAAAAAGTAAAAAAAACTAAAACCCAACTACGACAAAAAACGGCGCTGAAAAAGTACCTATATAAAACAAGATTTTCAGAATACTGATAATGTAGTTGCAAGTAAATGGACACAGTAGACTCTACCAAGATGCCTTCGTTGTAAATTGACAATAATGTCATACAATACTATTCTGAAGTTGGTTTAATGCTCTAAGATTCTGAAGTACCTATGCGATATTCCACTATGTAGAGATAAATGTTCATGTTTGGAAAAACGCAGTCACACGTTGTCAAAGTGCTACGGTAGATAGGTATATGTAACGTGTGACTACTGACTACGCCTCCTTTTGCTTCGCCGTAGTCGGGTAAAAAGTAGACATCATGATTATGTAGAGCTGATAGCGTGAATCGGCTATTAGTTTAGAAATGCGATATCAAATAGGTACCTATAATGATAGTATACCAATTTGAATTTATAGAATATGCCTGCAAAAAATAATATTCACTTATAATACCACAAGAGCTTCAAAATTATCGGGTATTTTCCGATAGGTTCGTTGCAAACAAATGAAGGAGTCAAGTTTTTAGTCAAGGTTAAAAAATCACGAGCGCGAAGCGCGAGTGATTTTTCCTGAAAAACTTGACGACTTTATTTGTTTGCAGGGAACCTTGAGGGAAATGCCAGATAATTTTGAA
>CAJQZM010018948.1:0-12449 GCA_907164665.1 Colias nastes | reverse complement strand
ACCCCGTATAAATGTTGGGATTTAATACGGGGAAGAACAAAACATAATTTGGTTTGTGATGTTTCTTAATTACTTACTTACGATAAATGTTTATGATTAGATATAAAAATACTTTAAATGTAAACAACATAACATGTGAATTTGAAGGATTTTTTTAGATGAGATTGAATTTTCACTTAAGCACAAGAATAGTTTTAATTTTCGTTAGAGTACACACACAGACGTATTAAAAAAGGGTTGATAAATCAAGTTATAGATACTAAATAATCTAATTAGGTACTGTAATTACTATTTCTTATGACACTGTATACGACTCGTGCTAAAATATAGCAGTAACTTAGCTCTCACGCCTTGCTATCATAAAATTCGCAGCGCATGCATTGCTAACATCTCAATCTAACCAGGCCTAGCAAATCGTGTGTCAGTCTCACAATAAATAAGAATAACCGTGAAATTAGGCCTTTATGAATTAGGGCCAAGCGTTGTGCGGGTAAGCGGCGTAACGAACGCCGCGTGGCGGCATTGTGTTGCTTTTTGTTGATTTTTCCCAATCATACCGACGCAACTTAATTGGTAGTGTGACTAATGTATGCAATTCATTGATCAATGATTTTGGTCCTTGTGTAATGTTTGATCTGTCAAAAGTGACGTCACACTTGAGAGATATTCGCGCTTTTTTTGTTTGTTTTATCTGTGGTTTTTACCCAATCATACCGAGGCAACTAAGTTGATAGTTTGACTTATGTTCGTAATTAATTCATCAATGATTATATGGTTCTGTAATCTATGCAATGGTTGATCTGTCAAAAGTGACGTCACACTTGACAGATTTTCGCGCGTCTTATTATTATCTGCGCTTTTCAAAATTTACGCTGCTTTTCAACCATACTGACAAGATTAGGTATAAGTGTGACAAATTTATAAGCGCGTAGTTAATTAGTACCTAACTGATTATTTTATACAGTGAGAAGTTCAAATTGTCGCAAATAGCATAACTTTTGTCAGATTTTCGCGGTTTTCAGTGGCTTACCTACTTTATTTGTGGTGATGTGGTAGGTAATCTATAGTTTAACAGATACCGACTATTGTTATCGGAAACTATTTAATTCGATATTTTACGTTGTTATAATGTAACTAGTCGATGTTTGATGGCTCTATGTATATTGGTTAATAAGTTTTTGCACATTTTCCGAGATTAATTTAAATTCTTAGATAAGAAAAATTAAGGTTTATTGTTTACAACAATATAGGTTACCTCTTAAGACAAGGGATGTAGAGGGTCTTTGTAATAAATAATTTGATTTATTTTTACCAATTACCTACGTCTCTACATTGGTATTTTTACAAAGGCTTACCTATAACTGTGGATATAGCTTTATAAACGCAGCCAAAGACATAAATCTTGTTAATCGAAATTACCTAACTCTTATTACCGTGGTAAAGCAGTAAAATAAAGTCATATGAAACGCAACATGCAGAATAGTTGTTATAAAAGTTTTAAGATCTTTTCTGCTTAGCGAGCAAACGTTAACCATTTCGCCCAAGTCGTCATCAACTGCGGAACTATAAAGTTGCTAACCGCATTTTACGATCTACGGCTCAGGTCGGGACATTATATTATCCTTACAATATATACGTACCTATGTTATATGCCCCTTTATTTGCGACCAAACTTGCGTATAATCAAGCAAACATTCCGCACTACACGGAAAATATCATATTATAACACGATACAATATTTTCCAAATCTGGAACAACACCAGAATACGATCCCATCAAAACTTTTTACAAAACACGCCAACACCTCTAGATTTCGGCGCGAAAACGTTCTCCGTTTGGGGCGCGCTAAAACAAAAAGGTGCAAGAGCTCGCCAAATATCAAAACTGACAAACGAACTTCGATACCTGTTCGAAAACTTGAAATCAAAATTGGTACGAAATCACAGCATGCTTGGCGGGTGCGGGTGTGTGTGTGTGCGCGCGCGTGTGCGTGCGCGGCGCTGTGTGCGTGCCGGGCTGGCCCCGCCCCGCAGTGCTCACACGGCTGAGTTGGAATCAGATGGCTCGGCCAGTCGTAAGCGAGCCGTGACATCGCGAACGGTTCGCAGCTTCCGCACCCTTAATATTGAGCATTCGATAATTCGCGCTACGCTGGCCATCGGTTTAGAAACTCGAATTAAAGAAAGGACACGCTCGATTAGTTGCATTGATTTTGGACTGTGCGTGTTTGTGGTTTAGTGGACTGTGTTTCCGCCGCTGCGTTTAGGTAGGTCGTTGATCTACACTTGGGCTTTTTGAAAGCTGTCTGTGATACCTACAAAGGTTTATATTAGGCGTTTTTGTAAAATACTTAAATTGTGCACATAACGCAGATTTATCAAATATAATAACAATGTCATAGCGGTCGTTCAGGAATTTATTCCATGTTTATAAATCATTTATCAATTTCATATTATCAATAATTGTTAATTATTATCATGTTAACATGACCAACTCTATAATTTGACAATTCTAATGAACTCTACATTTTTATATTCACTAACACACAAAATGACACATCAAAACAAAACTATCTATAGCTCTACAAATTGTCTCTACATAATAATATTAATATTATCCATATAAAAATACAACTCTATTTATTTTTTATAGAGAAAAACTTTGCAATATTTCACGGACTCTACCTGTCTATTATGCACATTTGACCCTATTAATGTAATATGATACTTTGTACAGATTCCTTTTAACTAAGATGGGCAAATGTTGTTTAATTTCTTTTGTAAAATAATTTGAAATTGTAAACATTTGGTAGTAATGTTAATTTTTTGCGGGATCGAATTTAGAAATGTTATTTAATACGGGTGCATTGTATTGCGATTTTTTTTTGCAAAATCAACAAATTGGAATAAAAAGATAAGGATGGTTTACTTATCTACATTACCTATTTGTTAATTTTTTTTCGTTAAAAATGTACCTAATTAAATGCATTAAGTTACAAAAATGTAACGCGAATGTGATACAATATTTTTCAATAAAATGTTGAGTATAATATTATTTTAACAGAACTTAAAAATATTAATTTAATATAACTTTTGATATTTTTTACATGCTAACAAAATTGCAGTAAAGTAAATAACTGAAAAAATATTACAAATTAATACAAAAAAAAAACGTTATAAAAGTGTCAAAAAATCCACCAAACTTAGTGCTTTAGCCTTTGAAGTTAAAAAAATGTCAAAAAATTTATCATAACTTAGTGCTTTACATAGCCTTTGAAGTTACCGCCTGTATCCCATTCAATGGTCTATTGTCAAATTGTAAAATTTGTTATATCGTTCATAAATAGATATCTCAAGTTGCATTGTAAGTAATTTTGCGGTAAGTGATACTTGCAACACAATAGCGGGTGACGTGGGTTCGATTCTGTGCAACATTGTAGTTTTGTTCACTTAAACGGACTAGACATTATTTATAACATAGATCGATATCTTTATTTAGATTTGATACATTTGAAATAGTACATCTGGTTAGCATAGTTTGAAATAATCATTAAAAAATTTATTACAGTTTAATTAAATAAAGGTGATTAAAATAATTTTTCTATGTGTTAAATAAGTGTCATGACTCTACTGTTAAAAATATTGGTAAGTAATTAATTTTAATCTTACACACATTTTTTAATTTTCCCTAGTTTAAATAATTTTTCTTACCACATTATTCGCGCGGCTAAATTCTTGACTTTCGTGAAAATAAAAATACCAACTAATACACACTTCACACAACAATGCAATAACAAACATAATATATTTTATCAGAAAAAACTGTCAATTCTATCCCCGCTGACTTGCGATTCACATTTTCAAGTGTCATGTCACCAGAGTCATAAAATCAATAAATTTGTACTTCAATTGAAGCCGAAAAAAAATACAAACGTACCGACTTATTATTTACATTTCAAATCGTGTTGACAGCACATTATACGTCTCCTGGGGTGCTCCTGTTATTTTTTTTTCTATTTTTTCTTTTTTTTTATAAATGACACATTTTGTGACAATGGATACATGACCATTGACATAAATTCTCACAAACTGTCATTAAACGCTGCTAATGTGTTCGGGAATAATCGATTTGTTGTACTTAGAAAATTTTTGTGTGTAATTGATAAATTGGGAACGTTTTAGTGACAGAATTGATTAAAATGTTTATACTTTATTAATTTTATAATGCTACGTTTGACAGTTGACTTTATTAAAATGTGTACTTAATAATAAAATACTTATCTTAAGTCTATGATATTAAAATAAACGCTGTCAAAGATATTATGTGTATAAAATGGAGTTTAGTAGAAAAAAATATATTTTACTTATGAAAACACAAATTAATTAACAACTGAAGGTCTAGATGAAAATAATAAACTTTAAGAATTTTAAGCTTTAATTAGGGAACAAGTTTCAAACATGTTTCAAAGTTGAATAATGCTAAGAAGTCGTAAGTTCGAAAATATAGATAGAAACAATAATACATAACAACTTTAATGTCTTATTTAAATGTATCTATTCATAATTGTATAAATTTTATCAATAAAACTAAAAGTTTCATAGTAGATTCAATAAACAGCGCTTACAAAGCACCCTTAAATACAATCCTGTCAAAGAATAAACAGTTAATAAACTAAATATAGTTTATGAAATATCATAATCGTCTTATAATTTAAAATATCGCCTCCAGTGTTACGGAATCTGTATATAAAAAATAATCTTTGATGGACACCAAATAACACCTCGTTCAAAATCAACCGATGAAGGCTTTACGGATTAAGATATAACCTTTTTTAACAGTTAAAAAGCTTTCGTATGTATCTCCCAATTATTTTATTTTATCCGTCTCCGATATCTCGTTTAAACACATTGTCTCTTATTTTTTGTTATTTAAAGCACCGCTTTGGGATTTGTATTTCATTTTGTATAAAATTTTAAACTTACAGATACGTTTTTAATGAAAAATTGGTGTGGTTTTGTTGTAAGTTAAAATGTCACTTACATAATATTGAGAGCTGTATTTAAAAGTAGATTGTGGTATAAAAAAATGTCATTTTTGTTTCCTTAATCAGGCGTTAAATTATTCAAAATGTAAAATATGAAATGAATTGAATTTTTATCAAACGGAAAATAAAGTTGCCGCGGCTAGAGTCACAGTAGGTAAAATATAACGACAACCTACAATATTAATTTAATCACATAAACGCACAAGTAACATACCTATATACCTAATGATTAGACATTGCATTGCATATTTAACACATTTATTTGCGATAAAAAATATAAACTTTGAAATTTGTAAAAAGTTATACATATTACATACCTTAAAGGCAACACACATTTATTTTTTATTTATTTTTTACCTTAAAAGCATAATTTTTAAATCTACTTGAAGACAAGTCTGTGGAACAGTAGACAAAATAGATCTTCCACCAATGAGATCATTAGAGGTCATTAACTAGTTTTTACAACGTAGCCCGGTAGGTTAGATCTGCATTGAGCTGATCATAAAGACTGATTGATTTCTCGACACTGCCTCTGTAGTCTGTACCGATAGCAGATAAAACTAAAATATCAAATCTAACATTTTTTGGTAAATAAATTATAATGTTCGTAAGATAATAAGCGTGGTGCAAATTGTGATGTCTAAATGTATATACTTAGTAGCTATGAAAAAGCATAGTAGCATTTAAAATGGCCTAAAAAGTTCGCAAAATGCAATATCAATTATTTCAAATCAAAGTAGCGTTAAGTTAAACGTAATTTTCACAGATTTATGAAAATTAAAAAGTAAGTAGTTTTTTAGCATTCTTATTTTTCTTCACTAGGAAACACTCTGTCTATTTCAATATTTAGTACCAACATTATTAGAAATAGATAACTGACAGAAAAGTCAGTAAGTAAACTAAACTAGTGGCTTTTCTCTAGGTTTATCAATGTCGCTTTAGTTATTATGTCTATGTTATCATGTTACATTATTAATAACATACAAACTCGCAAAAACTTCTAGCATAAATTAAAACCATTATACAATTAGCTAGTTTAAAATTAACATATTCAAGTACTTGTTTTGCTGTCTGTACAAATGATTCACATTTCACGTCGCTTTTTGTTACCCGTACAGACAGACAAGCCGACAGCACAGTTTATACTACCGAATTCTATAGAAATATTTCAATGTTTTTATTTGTGTATCACAAAGGTTATATTTATTAATCAAGTTATTTATAGTATGTTAGTCGAGACGCTTTGATGATTCTTATTTGTGCTTTGAGGTTTTATATGCACGTTTAGATACAAAAATATCTTAAATATGTAAGTAATAATATTTTATTTGAAATTGAAAAACTGACCTATAAGTTCGATAATAACAAACAAAAAATAACGAAAATTATCCAACAATAACTTAGTAACAATCACAACATAAAAGTTACATCATAATACAGTACCTATTCTAGTTACGATCGCAGTGTAATTATTTCGCAAACGTCATGCTTAGAGCCTAGAGGTTACGAGTCACAATTAGGCAAAGCAAAACAACAGCACCGCGTATAATCAAGTTAATACTATTATCAAAGTACGCAGACAGAATTATAAAACGATTTCGCTATAAAGGTACGAACATCAAACGTACATTATGACACTTGACAATTCAAAGGACGTAAGCGCTGCCTCTAAAAACGCAACCGCTCTCGTTAATTATGTATAGACTATATATGTAAAGCGCCCTTTCTGCTTTATTTTTTAAAAAACCCAGTGAAAAGGAAGATGCTTTGACGTTTGCGACTTGGCGAAGACTCTTTATGTGTTGTTACGCACGTGCTTTGGTTTGTGCGTTTTGTTACTGTTCGTTGTTGCATTTGAAGTTCACCAATGAGCACGTGCTAGCAATGTATGTTCAAAGGAATTTTCAAAATCAGTCTATATCTCAAACACATGATTTGCTTCCTAACCATGCCGATTAAAGACTGTCAAAAGTAAATAATAAAATTACTCAGTCTAAAATAAATAAGATTATAAGGTTGTGTGCGGACATAAGCGAGTTTTTTTTTGGATAATATTTGCAAAATAAAGCTTAAGAATACTTTTACCAGATTTTTATTTTATATGCATTAATTAGAAATAACTGAATTATTTTAAAAATAACATAGAGCTGACGTAGAGCGCTTATTTGGCATGTTTTCAATTTACATCTTAAAATTAAATCATGTGTAATATTGTAAAGTATTCTATATTCACTTAAAATAATTTATATTCCATGTAAATTATTATGAAATATTGAAAACTGTCCAGTAGAAGTAGTAAAACACTCATTAGTCTGAAAATAAACCCTATCTACTTGTGTAAAGCCATAACAATTCTTACAAATAAATACCTATTAAACCATGGGACTAATCCCTGTACAATGTGCAAAATCTCGTATATGCTAGTTAAGTTCATACTAGTAATAAGTATAATAAATAAAACTATTATCACTACATAGCATAAAACAAAGTCGCTTTCTCTGTCCCTATATTATGTCCCTTTGTATGCTTAAAATCTTTAAAACTACGCAACGGATTTTGATGCGGTTTTTTTAATAGATAGAGTGATTCAAGAGGAAGGTTTTAGTATATAATTTATTAGGTTTTAGACAAAGCGGGTATACTCATAATTTAAACTTACACAAATATTACATTAAAAAAAAAAAATAAAGCGTACCTATAAATGTAACAAAACAGCAATCCATTGTTAAAACATATTTAATAAATAAACTCACACGGCACACCGCGTCTTATAATTTACTCTGTAGCTTATATTTATTATATCTTAATTTCTCATCGCACATCAAATCATCATTGTTTCAGTCATACTTACATGAATGTGTTTATACCAATTAATTATATTAAACAATAACTAAATAAGGATAAAACTATCCATTTTGCATTTTTTACTCAAGCGTGGGTAATCTATATCACAGTTGTCTATATTCTATAGTCCATGTATAAAAAAAAAAGTTTAATTCTTTTTTTTAAACCTTACCTGCCAGTGCGTATAGTTTTAAAATTATTATTTATCTGTGATAATTTTGAATTTTATTCGAATTGTATTCAACCAGCACTCATTTGTAACGTTCGTTTAGAGCGAATTAAAAAGACTCCGCAGTTAGATTTAAAAGATAAACTATTCAGGGATTCGATTACAGATCTATCCGTTTGACTAAAGAGTCGGGCATTAGCGCCACCTGCTGAATCAAAGCGGAACTAATGAGGTGTGCAAAACCGTCTTGAACGGCGAACCAGACGTTTAACTTGGTAGGTATGAGTTTTCGTGTAGTTTTTGATGTTTAGTTTAATATTGTAAGAAAATTTGTGGAACAAATAGTTTTTGATGTTCACACTACTGCATTTTGTATTGAGGTAGAGTCAATTTGTAGATAGTTGCTTGGCTAAGGTCAATGAACAAATGTTTTATGCAAATATTAGACGGAATGGTGTAAATCGATGTGTTGATTTGAATAATGTTATTATGAATATGGATTTAGTGTCAAAAAATGTTAAGTACGATTACTTTTACTATTTCGGTATTCGTCATATTTAAAACTAGCTGCAGTGCCCTGCGGTTTTACCCACAGTGCTCCACTCATGATGGTCTTAGCGTGATGATATATAGCATATAGCCATCCTCGATAAATGGGCTATCTAACACCAAAATAATTTTTCAAATCGGACCAGTAGTTCCTGAGATTAGCGTGTTCAAACAAACAAACTCTTCAGCTTTATAATATGTATTAGTACAGATAAATTGATGCCAAATTTACATGTGTCTACACCTAAGTCAATAATTAATATTGACAATGTAGTTTAAGATAAGTTATAATTAAAATACATATTTTAAATTTATAGCACTTTTTTGTTAGCGTCCGGCAAGAAATAGTGAAAGTATTTAATAAATCTTCAACAGAATAAAACACCAGGTGTATATTTTTATGAATTATTATGAAGTTCATTACCTTCTAAACTACATTTTAATAAGGTAACTTAAACGGCAATTAAATCTGTTTCCATGGGATTAAAAGGTTAAAAAAGCCAAATTAGAGAAATTAACATTCACTTCTTGTTTACCGTCACGCATGGAGGTTACTTTAAATTGTACATTGTTTATTAATCCGAATTTTTCCACTGCTTATAATGTGCCTTTTACCTGCATTTGGAGAAAATAAATACTGTATGAATTGATTGATCTGCTCATAGAACTACCTAACCGGGAATACGTTGTTCTTCCCTTCAATTATCATTTAAAGTTATCAGAAATAAATATTGGCCGATTCTCCGACCTAGTCGACCTACGATACCTACTACTACAACCTACTCGATATGCACACAAAATTTCATAAATATCGGTTCAGCCGTTTCGTACGAGTTTAATTAAGATCACGACACAATTTTATATACTTAGGTATTAATCTAGCTGTTCCGGCAAATGTTGTTCTACCCATAAATTATCATTTCGGGGTATGGAAAATACCGTGATGTCGGCCGATTCTCAGATCCATTCCAAATGCAAACAAAATTTCATAAATATCGGTTCAGCCGTTTCGTATCATTCTATAAATTTATATATTCGTTTACAATTTCATATATTAGCTAACAAAAACATGTAAATTCAACATTCATACATCTCAATAGGTACATAATTATATATACTTAGCACTATGCAGATTCCAGTCGTATCGCAACATGCAATCGTTTCAAGAGAGTGCTTAGCTTTGAGCCGAGCCACTGTAAAACAGTTTTTTCAACTTGTGTACTCAGCTTTATATTTGTTTGTCAACTTACATACGTCTGTCAAAACCATACGTCTTATATACCTACGTGGCTATGCGTTTGTGGAAACTATTTTGAAGTTAGTCGTTTCAAAGATTGTTGTGTACCTACCTACAAATAAATTAATGGAATTTTTATTTTATTATATATTATTATAAACGTAGTTAGTTAGAAGTAAGTCGTTTCAAAGATTAATGTGTACAAACGAACATGTGATTTTTATTTTATAATTATGTTCTTAAAGAGTCTGCCAAGCGCTATCAACAGTCTAATAATTCACTGAATAAAATTTGATTGAAAATATAAGAAAAGCATTTTTATATAGGATACCTAGGTACCTACGTATTTTCTAATGGATCTAGAAAAATCATGAATTATTACACATACCTACGTAACAAAATAGGTACCTACATTAAAACCACTAGTTAAAATAAGAAAACAAAATATATAAAGTAACAAGTATGGGTATCTATAAATACCACAAATCACAACGTTTACGTATAAAATTGAAAGCTATTTACATATTAAAACTAAAGTGAAAAGTTAAAAGATCAACCTTTTATATTATAATTTAGAAAAGAAACTGCATACTGATTTTGATAAGTTAACAAGATGCATTGAATAGCAAAGACCGTGTTTGCTTCCCACAACCGGAAAAAAAACATGATACCATAGAGCTAATAATATTATAACGACTTGTTGAACATTATTTGCATTTAAATTTACTAAGAAAATAAGTGTCATTGCTTGTCTTCATAGAATGAGAAATATAAATTATTACACGAGTTATTGCTACCGTTGTCTATTTTCATTTTTCTAATATTAAATACTTTAATAAGATTATCTAGAAAAGCATATGCTTTGAAACAACAAATAGAAGGAAAGAAAAGTTATAAGTCTTAGTGTATTTCCATTAGTATCAACTATTAATCCAACTAAATCATACATAACAGACAATTTCTCTACACTGTTTACCCAATAATTCCTCCACTGGCATGTCTATACATTCGTAACTCTACAAGCTAATTATATTAATTAGAAACGGGTATACAGTAACTGGATCTCTGTTGCAGAGATAAGCACAAAGAGGCCGGCGATCGCGGCTGATAACGTCCGATTGACCGTGATGTATCATATTTGTACTGTTCGTACTTGGGAATAAATATTTTATATTGAAAAACGATTTATGAAATATAATATAATAAACGATTACAGTTTAATATTGTTGAAGATTAATGTGTTGAAGTTTTGTGCATTATATTGTATTGGGTTTATCTATGTGTGCATAGGTCTGTGTAGAGCTGTGTTTTTCGTAGTTTATGTTTAAAATTAAGCAATTTGTGGACTAAATACTATTACGTAGAGCGTAGATAATTAAAATAATGATAACGGAGACATGTGTATAAAGCCTGCTGGTTGTGAAAATATATAACAGCGTTGTTATTTCTAAGTACAAATTGTTTTGAAACTAACATATTTCCTAATACATATTTCTAGCTCTATCAATAAGATAAATTATTATAAAAGTAACTAAACAGATGAAGTACTGAAATAAGAAGACTGGAAGTGGAAGATTTAAAAGGAATAATACATATGTTACTAGCTTAATTTAATAGGTACCTATGACAGGATAATGATATATTTTCCCAATAATAATTAATACTAACGTTCCTACACAGTGCACAGGTATTACGCATTATGTAAGAAAATATTATACTTTAATTAACTTATCTTTCTATTTGCAGACTATTACCACAACAACATATAAAACATTTCAAGTTACATCTCAATTACAACTTCATTCAATTTAGGATTCGATTAATTAAAGAAAAATGGTCAAGTATGTCCCATACCCCATTAGTTTGACTACGCTGTCCGCTTTCACTTTGACTAGACTCAAAGCACCCCAGGCCCCTTTGCCCCATTGTGACATTTCTGAAAGGGGAAACCGGGGAATATCAAAGTCATTCGATTGGCAACTTGAAAAGATCAAATACGCAATGCTAAAGTACCTGTGCGTTACTTTTCATACACTTATAATGCCTTTAGTCCCGCGAGTTTTGCGTTTTGATGTAGCTTATACAGTCAAGTCGATTGCGTTATTGGAATATTGATACAGCTTGGTGTGTTTTATGTTTGATATTGTAGTGATACTTATTTGAAGGTACGGTAACGATGTGCGTATAAAACGATCCGATCCCACGGATTTCTTTGTGTTAATCGAAGTTTTTAAAGATAAACATTTTTTCCGTCTTTTAACTGCTTTTTACGACTTGTATGTATAGATATAATTAAAAAAGCGTTGTGGAAAAACAAGTATTTAATAATGTATCAAATAAGTACAAAATCAACAAATGACGAAATAAAAAGTACAATACAACTCGAGTGCTAAATAACAGCAACAATCTCTTACAATAAGGTACACTCAATTAACGGTACTGACATACACTTTCATTGACCTACACATTACTCAAATAAATACTCAAACAACCCGACAGATTGACACACAGAGACGACTACCGTTCGGTTGCTACACGCTGGGTGGTACAGCCTATCTACCATCTCACTTCATTACCGATCATCGATCATTATCGTCTCACGAACT
>CAJQZM010018947.1:0-15157 GCA_907164665.1 Colias nastes | reverse complement strand
AGAAATCATCGTCTACGTTTTTCTGCTGGTTATTATGTTGAATGTACCTACGTACCTACAGGCTGCTGCGGGCCGCGGGATGCAAACTGCCGCGAAATTCTCTAAATTTAGTTCCATATTGTGGTCGGGAATTATTTCATCGAAATCGTTACTTTTAACGCTTTGTTATGCCAGTAATAGACAACCTCGAGCTGGCTTCAATTAAAGCAAATTTCCGTTTTTTGATATCATTCTCAATGACTTGAACCGCAATTTCGTAATTACTTGCTTTGGGAAACGTGGAAGAATGTCAAACAGTAAAATTATTGTATCTCTATAGTAATTCCAGGTATCTGCTTTCAGATTTGATCTGACGATGACCAAGATATTTTTTAGATATTTCCGATTATAAACCTATCAGAAAAATGGAATCCGCACTATCTATCGTTCATCGAAACCAGAAAAAATAGAACATAAGAAACAAAATAAATTGCTATACTGCAGATACATACAATCTGAGTATCGACCTCAAATATAATAAAACCAGTAATAATTACGAAGGCATTTATCGATATCATCACATCACTATTCATTAGATTGCGTAGTGAGGGACGAAGCGAAATTCGGTAAGCGAGTAACATTAATAATTACTTCTCAAAATAATACAAATCTGATGCACGACTATGATAAGGTACCGTCAGCTACTTCATTGCTCAAAAATCCGGTCTATTATCTTATAATGCGTCGATTCGACAATCAATTGTGCTCGGATGACAAAGTTTGTTTGACTCGCTTAGAAATTGGGCTTCTTAATTAAATGTGATTGATATTTTTTCGAAATTGGAATGATTTCTTTTCCATTACTAATTAAAAAATATTCATACCACAGCTCAAATCTAACAGTTTCAAATTTCGAATTAAGAACGGACGATGAGCTTCGAATTCCATTTTCAATTCGAGTCGAATTCCATTTTCAAAAATTGCGCCATTCTAATCCCATCATTCAAATTAATGCCATAGACAATACCTAATTCGGATAAGCGTCAAAGAATTCATAACAAAGAAACACCGGTTGGTTGCGCAACCAATTAAATCCATCGATCGGCTCGACGTATGTTGATGTTGTATATTGTTATGATCTATGATAGCGGATTTGTCACGTTTCGAAAGTATAATCTGTTTTATCTGCTGATCGGCCTGGTCATTGGGTAATGTATATGAAAAATTTTGAGGTCTAAGGACCGGTAGATCTATTTATTACTAGTTTATTCACGCATTTATGTGTATTCATTACTGAATAAGTTCACATAGGCATGTATAGAAGATGCACTTAATGTATAATCAATAAGTTTCTGAACATCTCATACAGCTGATGATACATTGTCTCTATAATCAGTAAAAGTATTAATCTAGATTCTAGACTAATATTATAAAGCTGAAGAGTTTGTTTCTTTGTTTGTTTGAACGCGCCAATATCAGGAACTACTGGTCCGATTTGAAAAATTATTTCGGTCTTAGATTGCCCATTTATCGAGGAAAGCTATAGGCTATATAATATCATCACGCTACGCAACTGGAGCAGAGCACTGCGGGTAAAACCGCGGAGCACAGCTAGTACAAAATAAAGTTGTTACCAAATTCCAGTTCTATATGTTGCGAATATCTAATTTCAATTTGATCTGTTTACAATTACCGGATATAATTTGTAATTGACACATACGTCTGACGTCACAATTGCTAATGAGTCGAAAAAGTTCATCAAACTTAAAAACTTGACATTACCCACACGTGTAGGTACGGTGTGCAAAAAAAGAACCGTCAACAAAAAAGATATTTGTGAATCAATATATTTTTAATCTAATTTTTTTTGCTGACCATACACAGCACGTGTTTAGAACACGACTGCGCTTGCGGCGGTTGCGAATATAGATTTTTGTCTCCAAGATAAGGTCGATGTGTAAAATATATTCCACAATACATTTACATAACTCATAATAATTAATGTTCTACAATTTGTTTGTAATTGTAACAATTTTAGTTATCACTGTAGGGCATGGAGATTTTAAGACATTTTAAGATTTGTTTCACATGTGATTAAAAGTGCTATCTTAGTAAGAGAATATTATACAGTTTTTTTATTAAATAAATAATTTTAACGGATTTAAAACGCGATTAATCATAAACACTTACACCTCACAAGAAGCATAGACTTCACATTTTATCAACATTTGTCTCAAAACATGATAATTTTGTAAAATCATTCCATCCTTTGGCAAACAATAATTTCCTTATTGATTATTAACTTCCATAGCACCGATATTTCCTATTATTAGCCACATTTATCGACTAAGATGTTTCAACAAAAAAGAGCAGTTTTGCCCGAGGCAGTTACGGTACTAGCGGTCTACATACCGTCATAGAAATTTGACTAAAACTGTTATTGCGTTTATGTAAAGTTAGGTTACGTTCACACTCTCGACGAGGCAATTGATCAAGTCAAATGCAAGACAGTTTAAATCGATTAGATTTTAGAATATGTTTTCCATTCATTCACGATACATTCTTATTGAACTCCCATAAGAGCTGATCGTTTTACTATAAAACTATTAAATATTGTTTAAAGTACAGGAAGAACTTAAAATAATTAAATAGATTTTACAATTGGTAAAAATTCGATTATCTGAAAAGCAGGGTGAAAAAAACAAAAAAAGAGCGTGTTTGCCGAGCACACGTATCAGAAGTGAAATTTCTTTGGCAATATTCAAAGATACCAAAATCGTAGCCTTACTCCATGACGTGACGGTATTGCCATGACGCGAACTTGAAATTTTAGAAGATTCACTTCGGAAATACACATTTTTTTTAATTCCCTATAAAAAATTACATCCTAAAATTTAACGAGAGTATACACGCGCCATAAGATGTCGAGATAAGACAAGTTTCGTGTGAATCAAAAACACGATTATGTGATCTTTTCAAGTGTGTAATTTGCTTCTAACTTGTATTTATAGATCAATTCCGATTTCGAAATAAATTATACATACTTCCCTTCTATACTTTTTGTGGAAAACGTGTATTTTTTCGTGGTTTTGTAAAGATAATTGTATTTTTCGATCTACCCTCAGAGTAGTACCTAAATAAAAAAAAAGACGTGTGGCACTCGGGGACTGCCGCGGTAAAGCTATTGCATGCTATGCCTTCAAGCCACACCTCCGCCCGTCGGAGTGGGGAGCGTGAGGTTTTTCGTTACTAAATTTCTGGATTCGGTCCCCGCGCTCAAGGCCCGCGATAGAAGCTATACAATAGCTTAAAAATACGTGTGGCACTCGAGGACTGCCGCGGTAAAGCTATTGTATCGCATCGCTGTGCCGGTTGGAGTGGGGGTGTTAGGTTTTTTCGTTACGGAATTTGTACATTCTGTCGCCGCGCTCAGTCTGAGATAAAAGCTATGCAATAGCTTAAAAATAACGGTTATTCGTTTGTGTTTCTTCAATATTTTTCTTATGATATTTGTAGGTATAAATAATTATGGAAATTCATGGGTGATTTGAAGAAAGTACACTCAGCTATTTGACAACTTTATTTAACTTAACATAATAACACTTAGAAACATACACTCTTAGTGAAGTCAACTAAATCGTTTGTGTCAACATTGTGGCCGAAAAATGGTAATTTTCAAGTGTTTGCCCATTGGCTTGTTCGAAGTACAAGATTCGATTTTAAAAACAACAGTTTAAAACCAATAAAAGAGTACCGTACTACGCTGTTTAATTTTTTAATAACATAAAAAAATCACTTCAATTTTCTTAGTTTATAGGTACTTAAATGAGAAATAGCTTCCTATGAGAGTAGGATTATACCTACATATTTCTATGAAAATTATGCTTAATTTAAAAACTAATGAGTGTTGAAAGTACGTATATCAATTTCAATAGAAAGTAGTTAAATTACTGCGTTCGTTAACCGAATAGCTTCAATTATCTCAAACATCAGACACGTCCACTCAAATCGGATAATACATCACGTATGCCGTGGAATTCGAAATTCAAAAACTATAATGATTGATTGTCAACCAATGACAATCGCGTATTCAAATTCCTTACCAATTTGAATGTGGAACGAGTTCTCTTTCCTGTTGCGCGCGTGTTGCCAGTAAAGTTTCCATAGACTAAACAATAAGCAATTATTTTTATGCTATATTTTATTCGATTCCGCGTAACATTACCTTTATACAAATATAGAATATTGATAGAGACCTACTTTTGTTTTATCAAGTAGCAAGAGCATTTACCATGGAATGTTTTATAGTTATTTGCTACTATTAAAAACCCGCCTTGTTGCTAATAACAATTATATTTCTTAGCACCGAACTTAACTACCTTTATTCTTCTAATTTTAAAAACCAACCGTCAATATATTTACATTGTCTATGAACTTATCTCTACGAATCTACGATCCATTAAAAATATTCAATAAAGATATAAGATGGAATAAAGATGGTTCACAGCGTACGCATGTGTGTGTAATTATGAAAATAGTTATGCATTTTCGAGTGTTTTCTACATAAAAGCGTCAAGTACCCACTTGAAGGTCGATGAACTTTGTTTTTTACTGTTTTATAAAGTACCTAATAAACTTAAACTGAGATTAAACGTATTTAATCTATATGTGTATGTGTATAAAAAGATTTTATTTCCGAGTAAGGATAAGCTATGAATTTATTACTTAATTGTTTTTGCGTATTTCACGAACCGGTAGGTATGTAATTAGTTCCACTTAAATGTTGGTATCGATAATTTTTATTAATATCTGAACTCTGAAGCTCATAAATATTATTTTAACTATTTGCGCTTATAGAATAAGATTATAAATCCTGTAGGTGTAAAATGTAAAATCAAACTATGTATAAAACAAGGCAAATTACATAATTTCTGAACGCAAAAAAACTAGGACAATACAACTCACGAGCGGCCCACGGTAATTGAAAATAATAATTGAATTCGAATTAAGAATACGAAATCAGAATAGAATGCGTTCCATATTTGAAATTCGCGGCCGCATGTTCTTTTTTTAAGTTTAAAATTTGAATTTGGAATCGTGTGTGCTATTGTTTGGTAAATGGAATTCTTGTTGCGTATCGTTACATAAGTGTTGCCATTTTAGCTTGATCTCTACTTAGGTAATACTTATTGGAATTTGAAGCTTTAGCAATTTTTGTTACAAGAACTATCTATTTTGCAAAAATCGTAATAGAATTTCTAATAGATCCAGAATTTTAAACAAGTTTTTGCGTAATAACAAATTTGTTTTAATGAAAGCCAATTCATTGCTGACCTAGAAATAAATAAAACTAGACGTAGTACGTAACAATCAATTATTTTGATGGCTAACTTAGATTGTATGTGTATAATAAATGTTTTAAATATAATGAGAAACGAAAATAAAATAGCAAGTTTAAAATATGTAATATTGTAAAGAAATAATTTTAATTCAAAACGATTATTTTCCAAATATAATCTTTTCAATCTAAACCATTCGAAAATTCGAAATTTAACAACCACTTCGTATATTATATCACAAGAATGATTTTCAAATTTCGAACTACATTCAAACTTCGAACGCGTTTACGTTCCAAATTCAAAACTGAATAAAAACGACGTCACACAAGCAGCGTATGATGAAGAAATTCCGTGCAAGCTCCAAGATTACAATTTCGAGACTAGATAATTTTCTATTAGCATACAAAGGAGAATTACCGTCTCGCTGTGCGTCCGTGTGTCACAGTACTTATATTAGAGGCCACGCCTTGTAACTGTCATATGTAGCCTAATTAGGTATGCTTAGGTAACTAACAGATTTTAATAACATTGTATATAAAGATAGTTTATATACGAAGAATTGTATGTAACTGAATATGAGAGGTTATGAAGACGATCCTGAAATACCAGCCTTTCGCGGTAAGAAGCTTTTCAACAAGCTTTAAAAGACAAACACTTGAACTGAAAACTACCGCCTTTGTCTTGATTATTTTAATTAATTTTTGCTCTATTTTTTCACATACATGTGAAAAAATAGAGCAAAAATTAGAGAAAAATAAATTTTTCAATATTTATTTTTTATTTTTTTCATGTACCTATTAACCTTTCTTATTTCTTAGGTACCTGAAAAAAATGTTATAACAGTCGAATGGTAGATGTAGCTACTTATATTTTCATTCAATATAATCCATAACCAAATCAATGAATCCATAACAATGAAAGCTTTAAGCTTACTATTCACTATTAAATAGAAATGACCAAGAGTGTGTCTATAGGAATGTGTGTGTGTGCACGTGATCTGTATCACAATGTGTAGCGCCGGAAATTTATGAATTATAATCAGAAAAGTGTTGGGAATTTAATGACAGTTCGAAGTAAACCGGCCTTCCTGGTGCTGTGTTATATAAATATTGAGCAGCATTGTTTATGGTGCGCATAGACAAAGCTTTTTATGTCAACGCTTCCTTTCGTCTATGGTTCGTTCGAATTTTGAAATGTGGATTCGATTTTCGAAGTACAATTATTATAAGAATGACGGATGTGATTTGATGTTTTGAGTTTTGAATTAAATTCTATTACCTATATTTAAATTTCGAACGATTGTTTTAAGAATTGACATTTTTAATAAGTTCATAATATTATATTATATGAACATTATACTTGCAGTGGCTAGTTGATATCAAAAGCTCACAAATCGTGTGTGAAAAGACCTTCAATCTGTACACTAGCACTTCAATAGTTCCAGTTATTGCACTGGACAAACAAACAAACTTTTCCTATATTAAACACGCATGTAGGAATAGGTCTAAGGACACGATTGACAGACGGACGTGCATCTAGCAACGTATGTGGAATAATAATATATTTATTGCAATATCGTTATGTTCTATAATTGTGTCATCGTTTTGTATAATTTTCACGTTTCTCTCATTGTCCAGTACTTCGTTATACTATCATCACGATATGCGAACTAAACCATGACTTACAACTTACAAAATATTATTATTGTGTTGTTTGAACGTTATAAATCTATACTCTATAGTCTATACTTATAATATTAAGCTGATTTGTTTGAACGCGCTAATCTCAGGAACTACTGGTCCAATTTGAAAAATTATTTCGGTGTTAGATAGCCCGTTTATCGAGGAAGGCAGGCTATATCATCACGCTAAGACCAACAGGGGCGCAGCTAGCGTTAAATAAAACAGATTTAAATGTGTTAAAACAATTAAGTAGGTATTACATTATTATTAATCAAACTTCCAAATTCCTTCACCCACGTGTTTCAACAACGCCGGCGGCGATGTAATTTATAATAAAAATTGCTGTTTTTAAATTAATTCATGTGGAAAATAGATAAGACTGCCCACGCGACTTAAATTTAATTACGTATATGATACTCGATTGAGATACTTCATATTTATTGCTTTAACAACTGTTTGTACATGTTCTCACATAATAAGATCAATTTTAATTACACGAGTAATTTATTTTATTAGTAACAACATAATAAAAATGTTTATAATCCCAAAAACAAACAACCAACAATAGAGCAAACAAGTTTGAATCCAATTCTAAAATTAAAATTGGCAGTAAATTTCAAAAATCGAATTTTAAATTCCAAATTCAAACAGAATTCGATTCACTTTTAAATCGAAGACAATTCAAAATTGGAACACGTCATTGTATCGTACGACACAAGTGATCATTATAGGCCGTAAACTCGCCGATAAAACAGATTAGGCGTTTGAATATTCAAGCTCGTATTGTGAATAAAATTTGTGATGTGTTGATTTAGTGTTATGGCGTTTATAGTGCACGATGTGTGTACGATATTTTATGGTTGACGATATTTTGTTATTTAAATTAGGCTATAACTCTTTAATTTATGATTAAAGAGTTAATGTAATTGCAATAAGACTAATTAGAATATCAACTTGAAAATATTAATTACTGAATTAAAATAACTGATAGGTACTTAATGTACCTATAACAAATTATGTACCTAATGTAAAAATGATTTGTAGAAATAGATGAATATTAAAAAATCTAAGACGACTTCTTAAAACGAGTCTAAATGTATTTAACTATAAACAATAACAAACACACGGTCATAAACCATAATTAAATTAAAACAAAAATGATCATAAAATAAACAGATCATACGCACGAAGATTACATTTACAGCCAGCGTGACCGATTCGACTTTTTACCGCTCTACGTGATACGACACGACCAAGTTGACACCTAATAGATTGGATCCGGTTTTCGGCACGGACGCTTTATCAATTATAAAGAAATTTCTTGTTTTATTCACAATTTGTATTGAATTAAAAATTATTATTAATTCAGAAATGTATAAAAAAACATCAGAGCGAAAGCTGCTATCTATGCTACGACGTAGAAATGCTACGCGAAATGTCTAGTTTACGATTATACGCATAATGTCTATTTTAGACAATTTTTAACACGCTATTATCTCAAACGTAACTAAACGTTCAAAGACAATGGGCGTACACAAATTATAATATTATTAACAGCGAATTCCAAATTTGAAAACATCTATAATTACTCGCTCGTAAGAACGAACGTTAAAAAACTGGCACAAAACATGTTACATGTTACAAAGTAAGAATTAAAAAGTCAACGATCTAAATCAAAAACGTTCGAAATATGATTTAAAACGTGTTCCGGAGAAACTCGACGTTTCTAAAAACGAATATCTAGCGCCCGCCGCCATTATACATACGGGTAATGAGGGGTATACACACGAGCGGAACGGTCCTCTTATTCAATTAATATTTTAATATTGAATCTTGAGGAAATAGTTGATAATTTTCCATTTCTATGACAATTTGTTTAACAATTTCTGTTAAGCAATAAAATCTAGAAAGCTTTTATTTTTTGTATTAGGAACAATAATTCTAGTATAAACTTCAGTATTTTAAAGTAATAATAAGAATCTCAATACAAGGAAAGTGTATTAAAGTCCGGGTGGAAACAGTTGTAAGATGACAAAAACTTGCTCAAAGCTTTCCGTGATAAAGACCGCACTGCACGTGTGTCCGCCAAAGATAGTGTACTTTATAATATAATGTTTCAAATATTTCAAGGCTAACCGTTCTCAGCTGTCAATCATAATAAGCTATTTATCTCTTTTTTACGTATTCAAAATAAATACGTTCATCCCGCTCTATCGCGCTCGATCAGCCTCGCCTTTATTTGAAAATTTGATTTTAAATGTGGAATGAATAAGCATTATCTTAAGGAATCCGTTCTTTATTTGAATTTTAATTCCTTTTTCTGGCTGACTACCGCGTTGCTTTTTTTTGTTTTCGACCAGGATCTTATTTGTATGTTTTATAATTCAGCCAGATGTGAAGCGAGATGTGTGTAATCTGTATTTCTCGTTTAACATTCCTAGCAACAGATAATAAATGTTGATATGGATAAATCATTGTTTAAAATTGAAGAACGCGTCGTTACCAGACCTTTTGTTTATGTAACTGGATACATACAATATTTGTTAGAGGAATGCTCCGAGAATCTGTCGACTTTGTTATTGTAATATTATATTGAAATTTGCGCGTTCAGCGCCTGAGTAATTACTTATTTTATCTTGATATAAGTAGTGTAAGAGCTGATTTTGTTTTAACTTTATATAATTACATTTAATCATTTTTGTTTATGTTTTTATAGAAACTTTTAAATCGATTTGATTACATTTCCTCAATTTAATCACAAAGACCTCAATTTAATACTTATTTAAGAAATATTTAGATACTTACTTACTTCTTTATTACTTATTTATTCTAAATGATCACTTATTTTGTTTTGATAAATTAAACATAAACGAATGCCATTATTAAACATATCTTGAAGCCTACTTACAGTATCATGGTACTTATAATAATTCCAAGCAAAGCCATACACGTATACTAGTATACGATACCACCTACGCACAAATCCGCGAAGCAGTTGAACGTAATATAATACGCGATTTCTTACTCGGAATTAAAACTTTGATAATTAAAATATCTTAGTAGTTATTACAATGAAATTGAAGCTGAATATTTGTTTAACTATAATTCCTTATCAGAAATTGCTGTACAGCTTTGAACCAATTTTCATGTAGGTAATAGTAGATAAATGGGAACTTATTGAAGTTACAATTTTTAGGGTTCCGTAGCCAAAATGGCAAAAACGGAACCCTTATAGTTTCGTCATGTCCGTCTGTCCGTCTGTCCGTCTGTCCGTCTGTCACAGCCGATTTACTCGGAAACTATAAGTACTACAGTGATGAAATTTGATGGGAATATGTGTTGTATGAACCGCTACAAAAATATGACACTAAATAGTAAAAAAAAGAATTGGGGGTGGGGCCCCCCATACATGTAACTGAGGGATGAAATTTTTTTTTTCGATGTACATACCCGTGTGGGGTATCAATGGAAAGGTCTTTTAAAATGATATAAAGTTTTCTAAAAAACATTTTTCTTAAAGTGAACGGTTTTTGAGATATCAGCTCTCAAAGTCGTAAAAAGTATGTCCCCCCCCCTCTATTTTTATAACTACGGGGTATAAAATTCTAAAAAAAATAGAGGTGATGCATGCTAATTAACTCTTTCAACGATTTTTGGTTTGATCAAAGTATCTCTTATAGTTTTTGAGATAGGTTGATTTAACTGTAATTTATTATATTTGCTGCTACGGAACCCTTTGTGCGCGAGCCCGACTCGCACTTGGCCGGTTTTATTTGGTATTTTTTAGGAACTCTATCTTTCCCCAAATTATAAAATTATATACCTATACTTAGTGTTAACGAATCTAAACTTATATTGAAGTTTCACATTTTTACCTATATTGTTGAATCGATGTCGATAATTTTTCTATATAGATAAATGAAACTTTTGTGAAGAAGAAACTTTTTGTCGTGAAAAAATAGAAGGAACTAAACGAGAAAAGAAAACTTTTACGAAACTTTCGCGCGCAAGCACAAACGAAGTCGCAGTATAATAGCAAGCGAATAATCCAAACATAATATTTTGTTACCATATAAAAAAAAAAAAACATTACGCAGTCCGTAATTAAAGTACACGGCTTCAATATAAATCCATAAGTCCGCCATAAATGACAAACGCGCCTTTTTCGCGGCAACCTTGCTGGAACAATATTCAATAATAACAATAAAGAAAAATTATTACGCGCTCGTTTTATTAATTTTTTCAAGATGGCCGCCGTGTGGAGGACGATTCCTTCAATTATTAATTGTGTGATGAGATAAAATAATATATTATGTGGAATTTGGATTTGTAAAATAGAGCTTTGTGAAAACAGTGGAAGCAAGTTGAATAGATTTCGATCTTAGACAGATTATTTATAACTAGCTGTGCCCTGCAGTTTTACCCGCAGTGCTCCACTCCTGTTAGTCTTAGCGTGATGATATATAGCATATAGCCTTCCTCGATAAATGGGCTATCTAACACCGAAAGAATTTTTCAAATCGGACCAGTAGTTCCTGAGATTAGCGCGTTCAAACAAACAAACAAACTAACAAACTCAATATTAGTATAGATGTGTGATGAGATAAATATGGAATTCGGATTTGTAAAATAGAGCTTTGCTTTGCTTGTGAAAACAGTGGATGCAACTTGGATAGATTTCGATTTCGAGATTATTTATAATTTTACTAACAAGTACAAATGAACCAATCAACAAAACAAATTAATCAAAATTCCAATAGATTTATAAAAATTATACAAAATAAAATAATTTAAAATTTCTCAGAAATATTGCTTCAATGTTTCAACGTCGATATCTAGTTATGTGACATGTTGACATTTGTAAGTCGATGTTGTAGTGATGTACGTATCGATATGTCGATCTAAACCAGTCGGCTAGTGATGAAATAGTCGATAATTGTGTCCAATATTTTAGTAGACATTGAAAAGGTAATTTTTGCTAACCGGTGGCTTAGTGGTTATAATATTATAATTCATAAGAATCCACGTATAAGTTTAAATGTTTTAAAGTATGTTTTACCTAATAGGTAATAAATTTTATAACATTTAAACAACTATTATAAATCCTTGTGAAGATTTGAATTTGTTGTTCATTGGTTACGATTTAAGACAAAAACTACACAATAAATTTAAAAAATGGTTTCATCACTTGAAAGTTACATCATTACCGAGAAAACCCTAGGTTATATTTTTTTATCTCAAATAAGAATTATTAGCCGGGACAAACAGCTCGTCAGTATGATCCTACTAATATTATAAATGCGAAAGTTTGTGAGGTTGTGTGTGTGTTTGTTACTCTTTCACTCAAATACTACTGAACCGATTACAATGAAATTTAGCACACACATAGAGGGTAACTTGGATTAACACATAGGATAGGTTTTATCCCGGAAATCCCACGGGAACGGGAACTATGCGGGTTTTCCTTTGAAAAAGTGGGCGAAGCCGCGGGCGGAAATCTACTAGTTTACGCACAACATCAGGAAAAGAACTAGCGAAATAAACAATTGTAAACATTGAATACACAAATCATCATTTTTTACCCGTCAGTTTCCGAGAAACACGATTTGTTAAGTTTAACAAAAAGTTTGTAGATTTTTGTTGGTTTTTTTTCACGACGTTATCGTATTATTTTCTCGATTTTTATACTTACGTACCGCTATTGCGTTTCTTAGTAAATCTAATATCATTAAACACCAACAAAACATGTTAAAGTAATAAAATATGTACTAGTTGTGTACCCCGGTTTCTCCTATTAGAAATGAAAAGTGAAAATTACCCTATATTATGTTAATTAAGCTAAGTATCCTGTAGTTAACTAGATCGATAGTTACCTGCAGTTACAAAACACACAGTATCCATTTTTTCTAAATATTCATGTATGTATAAGAAAATATTAAATAACATTAAACAATTCTTTAAACTGCAGTATGACTATAATTCTCCTGTCCCTATTTATTCATAAGAAATCGTTATTAATCACTTAATAACTTATCTTGTTATCTTAACAAGTCATTTTTCGCATTTCGCTCAGAATTAATATCATTTAATTCATATAAATTCTAACACTGTTATTAAAACGCTTTAGTGCTCATTTTAACACGAATAATTATTATCAAAATCGAACCTTTATTAAAACCCAAATATACATAAAAATATAATAATAGCTTAGAAAATATAAATAATTGTATTAAATAATATATACATAAATAATATAAAAAACTTATCCCTGACAAGCCTCTTTTAAACTTATTTAGGGTAAACGTACACAAAACCGCCACATAAATTTTAGGGTAAACGTACACATTATCGACATGTACTCATATCAAGGCCGCTAACTAATAAGCAATTGTCCAACACAAATTTCGTCATGATACTAGTTTTTGCCGCGGGCGATCTCGTTTTCTCGAAAATAGATCTTTATAGTTAATTTCGTAGTTGATCGATGCGTGTACGCTTTTTTTGTATCATTATTTTTAAATTATGGAGTTACGTCAGACAGTGCTGTTTCCGCGAAGTTTGAGTTTATTTTTTTGATTAATGTATTTATATTTTAGATTCGATTATATTTATCATGTTCTTGTTAGAACTAAAAAATTTTAAATGTCATTCATGTTTTAGTACTTAGTTGAGTTTCGCAAAATGTTAATAAACTATATGATATATCCATACTTAATATTATAAATGCGAAAGTAACTCTGTTTGTCTGTCTGTTACTCAATCACGCCTAAACTACTGAACCAATTTTCATGAAATTTGGTATGAAGATATTTTGATACCCGAGAAAGGACATAGGCTACTTTTTATCCCGGGAAAATGACGCAATCCCGGAAATCCCACGAGAACGGGAACTATGCGGGTTTTTCGTTGACTGCGCGGGCGAAGCCGCGTGCGGAAACCTAGTGTTATATAAGTAACATAGATTTCTGCGATTTAAAATTGGTTGAAAGATTGCATGAGAAATAACTGAAATGGTTGTATAAAACAATATATCTTTAGAAGTGTAATAACAACAATTCAAATATATACTTAGATGTTTATAGACATGCCTCTACAATATAAAAACAATCGTTATTTTCAATTATTATAATTTATTTATTCTTTGTTTCAGATGTTACACTTGCGGCTGTATTAGAAGACTGAAATATATATTTATTCGGCCAAAAAAGATGTAACTGGATATAAAAATATTTATTCTTGGTAAGTAAATAGTTTTACAATAAAGTTAAACAAAAATCTTAACCTTTGATCTTTTAAATTTAACCTCTCGAGTGATATGTTCTTTCTCATCAATACAATGAAATTCTCATTCAAGCTTAGCAACAGGAACCGAAATCGATACAAATACATTATTTAATAAACAACGTTAACATTTTAAAAGCGAATCATAACATCGCACAGTATTCAGCTAATCTCAGCCAACAAAAGACTATTGTTAATTCAACATTGTCTCCATTTATATCGAAACAAAATGAATCATTATTATTGTAAATAAAGTGTTGAATTCAAATTTGATTGTTTGATTGTCGCAGGTCGGTCTCGGGTCGTGTGAGAGAGAGCGATGACTACCATGGCAGCGCATCAAGAATCTGTACATGAGCGTCTCCAGCCAGCTCCCGAAGAGCCCCTCTACCTCCATGGAGCCTCCTGGGCAGAGACCAACGACAACCAGGAAGAGCACAGCACCGACATGTCCCCCTACTACAACATGCCCAAACGCAACAAAAGAAAGAACTTCAAGCCCAGATGCGCGCCCAACGCTAGCACTTTCTCAGACGAATCCAACGAGCACTGTGATATACAAAGTCCTGTCAATGGAAACGACAGAACGACACCAGACAACGCTGAAGACAACAGTTATTCGAAAATAGGCGTTAAGAACTTCAGTCTACTCAAGGGAGGCGCTGTGGATCTCAGCAGGCGATTAAGTACAGATTCCAATGAGAACATAGATTATCAGAACAGACTGTCGGAAGAGAAAAAGGTGGACACGTTCCAGAGATCGTACATTCATAGTTTACAAATGACCGACGGCGACAAAGAGAGGACGGTTTTGAATTTCAACAATCTCCAGAATAAGACGTTTTGTGCCAAAAATCCTTTTGCTATATCGCAGCT
>CAJQZM010018944.1:0-11270 GCA_907164665.1 Colias nastes | reverse complement strand
TATTTTGATTTAAAATTGCATCATTAGTGTATTAATTATATTAATCAGTGTTTCTATTAATATATTCGTATCGTTAGTAAACATATTGGCCGTTAAGCATAATTTATAGGTTCAGTAATATTATAAACCCGATTAGATTTTATTCATTTCAATTGCTTTCGTATGTTACCTAATCGAAGTGAATATGAATGGAATATGCAGAGTTGATTGTTTGGAGCTGTCGACTTTTGCGACAACAATGGATAATGACTTCCTTCAGTTGCAAATAACAATCGCTGCAGACGAGCAGGCGCTTGTCATTGGAGTGCTGGTCGCGTCGAGGCGCTCACGTAACTCGGCCCGAAATGGTAAACGCAGGAAGGGTCTCTGACTCAACGACCTCATACGACGACACCACGCTGCCATAGCACGCCATAGTCGCAATGCAACCTTACCTTTCACGATAAATAAATTCCAGGATGAGGCAACTAGTATAGCGATACCCATACTGCATACACCGATACCGCTCCTTATTTGGATTAGACGCCTTAGGCAGGTGCGCTATTAAATATCAAATACATAAGCGATAAATAACTATCTATGCTATGTATTGTTTGAAAGCTTCCTTCCTTTCGCTTGTGATGAATCACTACATAGTATAAAACAAAGTCGCTTTCCCTGTCCCTATGTCCCTATGTCCCTATGTCCCTTTGTACGCTTAAATCTTTGAAACTACGCAACGGATTTTGATGCGGTTTTTTTTAATAGATAGAGTGTTTCAAGAGGAAGGTTTATATGTATAATAACATCCATTAAATAGTGGAGAAGTACTGTTATTTTTGAGGTTTCTAATGTGATGTCGTAAAAAATTACATTTTTTCCGCTTACATTGCAAACGCAGGCTGAACCCTACGAGTTTTATCAAAATAATGTACTAAGTATTATACACATTGAAAAGGTCTACAGAAAAGTCCGCGATGGTATATGTCTATCTCTTATGGATAACCCACAATAACTTTTTTTTGTCATTTACTTTTTACGACAAATAATGGCTAATTTTCGATGCGATTTTAACCAATACAGCATTAATCCTTAACCAATTAAATACCTTGAATACATTGTTCATTTAATATAGATCTATATGGCCCTTTACACCGTATGATTTAAGTGAATATTTTCGAAGATATTACAGATTTAAAAATTGCGGGACGTAGCGTTTGCGGCGGTACCGGCCGGCCGCCCGGCTATCTATTTTATACCCGTGCAAAGCCGGAACGGGCCGCTATGTTTTTATATACAACGTTCACAGTTTTTCTGTAGTGTATTTAGTATCAGCATTGCACCCGTGCGAAGCCGGGGCGGGTCGCTAGTGAATAATAAAATAAATAGACTAGTTTAATGATTTTAACATAACTAATATAGGAAGCAAAGGCTGGTTATGCAACGATGTTTTGTTTTCAGTTTTGTGCTTGTTTTACAATGCGATAGAATTTTTTGTTCATACAATCTCTTCATTATATTGCAAAAGTTTGCGGTTTCAATAAATATCCATTCAAAATTGGTAGCATTCAAATCGTAACTATGGAATATTTTTCATGTGGCGTTGCTGACAAAAACTTCATAACAAATGACCGCATCCATTGTATTGTTTGACAAAAGTCACACGAACATAATTGCTGCGGGAGGATTTAGTGGCTTGTGTATTCCACAATAACAATGTTTTATTGCTGAAGTAAGTCATTCAAGATGGGTTCATTTATTCTTCAAATAGACGGGCCATGAAACAAAAGATAGAACGTACTGTTCGTTCAATGAAATTATGTTAAAAAGTGGACGCTTGCTATGTCTTTAACTTGGCGCCGGCGCAGGCACGTGCGCGCTGTCGTATTGTTTACGAAATATAAATAAAAAGTTGACTTTTATTAGCATCCGAAGTGAAGTTTGTTGCACTAGCGGTGTCCGATGACACTGCGCTGGTTGACGCAACTCCCCCCTTTGCCATAGACTTTCTACAGCGATGATTCTCTCCAATTAACGGAATGATTGGCGGGTGGAGATCATCTTTGTTGGAGCACGCGACACACTTTACTCTTGTTACGATTCATGCGGATTTCTCGAATTTGATTGTCATACCTGACTAATGATATATTGTATTCTATGGTAAATTAGATAATAATGCTTATTTCATAGGTAATGTTTTTTATACGGAGGAGTCAAGTAAATAATTCAACACAATGCTGGCAACGGAAACCGATGTCTCTGATGTCGCTCAAAACCAAGGAGATGCAGTCATTAGTGTCTGCTATTGGGAAATATCTTCGCCCACCTTCTGTCACAAACGTGTCTGCAGAGTGATGAAGTGGCTGTAAAAGAACTTACACTTATTTTTTATCATTCTTGTTTGATAGTTACGGACGTATATTTTTAAGAGCCATAGAACTGATATATTTTACGTTCGATTTGCTCGTTGGGTGTTCGGCGAATCACTTATAATATATGTGTTGTCATAGTATAAGAGCTGATTAAAATTAAATTGTCTTATTTATGAGTAGAGTTGGACTCTACAAACAATACCTACATTTCAATACCTTTGAATAAACTTTTTTACATTTCCATTAAGTTTATACGGTATAAATTTACTCAGATCTTCTGTCAGAGTTTATATTAAGTTGACTGAATAAGGGTTTTATTTCAGTTCATACTCATATTACATATTTGCATTTGGAGGTCCACAACGAAGTCGCTTTCATATTTACTTTGCTTAAAAATGCGAGTAGCGTCTAGTACTACGAAGTACATTCATTTTATGTGACTGAAATAATTTATTATAAATACTGTAACTTTGTATATATATATCACATAATTAATGTATATTTGTAAAACTCTGTGATTTGCCATACATGTTATTTTTTCAAGCAAATGATAAAAATGTAGGACACGTTTCTATTGCAATATCTATTTGGGAAAATTGTTCCGGCTCTATTTATGTTGTATTCTACCCATTCTTTGGCCAAATAGCGTATTATATTAGAACCCTTTTGTATTAAGGCCCGGGATGGGTCACAAGAACCTTTTTCTTTTGTTTTATTTTTCGTTTCCAGTTTCTTCATTAAATTTAATATTTCATAGACAATTTTACTGTCAATGTATACCTTTTTTGTTAGTAGATACGTTTAATATTTGTAAGGTGAGATAAATAATGTGTGTACAATGTATTATGCTATGAGCATCACACCGATTAAACAGTATTAAGCTATGAGTATGCATATTAGCTATTAAACTGGATTATATACAGATTATATTATGTAATGATACTGAGCAAGAACATTACAATATATCAATGTAATACGTGCAGCGCTAACTATTCGCAATCCTCAGTATAATTCCATAGTTAATCATATTAATTGCAGATTTCATGCAGATTTCCATGACGCTTCGCAATTGTGGTTTACGGAAATGCCTCTCTTTTAAATGCTCTTGAATAGTAAATATAAATAAATGCACTATTACCATATATGGTTATTACATATAGGTACTACATATTTAGGTATGTATGATTATAAAAAATGACTTGCAAATAATCATTGCAACGACGCGATACGATAAGATTTCTTTAGTATAATAAAATGATTCTGCCAAGATGGAATTAGTTGGTTATAAAATTAATATTTATTGTTATTTTATTAGCACTGTTACAATTCATTTCTAGGTATTGATTATTGTTTATGGAGTCGCCATGTCCTATTCATAGCAAGTGGAGTTATTGGAATGCGATAGTTTCCTGTGGTGATCGCTAGAGGTTCCCTAAAGTTCATTGATCGCATCTTTGTAAACAAAATCTGCGCTATCAAGGTCTTAATCTATTTTAATCCAGTGTTTATTGGTCTTTATATATTATATTTTTTTTATTAAGAGTCCCGGGAGAATTGACAATCTCAATTGAAAATCCAGCTTTGAAAATATAAAAATTATTTAAATATATTTTTAATTCAATTTAAAACTGTTTTTACCATTGTGACTCGTATTCGTAATGCGTGTAGAATGTGATGACGTAGATATCTACCTTTTAAAATTTTACGAATTACTGTGTTAAAAACTTCGCAGATTGTAAGTTTAAGTAAAACTTCTTTAATTTAAAAGATTTTAAAACTTGCTTGTAATGCAATAAAGAATTATGTATTGACTTTAAACGCTAAGGAATGGCCATATAGATCTACCGATATTATTTCATGCTCACTGAAAGCAACGCGCAATCGGTAGTTGCTAACAATTTCTATATAGATTCCTCGCGCTGACCCATTCATATCGAGCACGAATGGAGTAAACGCTAGTTTGTTTGTAGTGATAATTGGCTGCAGTATAAATCATTAATTAACGGCGCGGTCAAGCGAGGTATGCGGATATTGCAACCGCGGGCACAATGCGCCCGCGTCCTTCGAGGTCGTTACAGTTCCTCGGGCCTCGCGCGCCAGGCAACCACGCATGCTTTACTATTGCATAGCATTTATTTACCCGCTTAGTAAGCTAGAAGTTAGAAGGTCGCTTGTAAGTGCAGTATACCACGCCGGTTTGAGATCGCCAAATGATTGTTTTGTAGACAATCGTGAGGCAATATCTATACCTATGAAAATAAAAGCTCTCGAAAGCTAATGTCTGTCTGATATTTGAAAATTAAATTAGATTTTGTTGTTACACTTCTTAACAATAAACGTAAAAGATAAAACTTCAATAGTAGATAGTATAAATCGAGTTTTACACGCAAATAACTTATTTTATACATAATTAGATTGTAAAAGTTTAAAATATAGTCTATAAAGCGGACATGCCATTAAATGAGCCAATAAAAATTGATAAGATTACGGAGCTAATTTGTTGTAAAGCATTATCAATACAAAGTATCGTACTATCTAGGTAATAGATATAAAAACCTAAGAGCATGACATTCTATATTATATGCAGCGTATAGTATAAAAGGAAAATAATTATTTCGTTTGATAAATATAATACATATCTACAAATCTTTGAAATTTGCGTCACCATTTGATGTTTGAATATTAAGGTATTTTGAAATGGGGAATCAAAATCTTAAACATTCCATTTTATTAGGATATTCGTGTCTCCGGACAATCTGAAGTTCTCATTTGGCTTCGACTAAACTTTAGTATTTTACATGCTCAACGCGCACTACGAATGGTCGCTTACAGAGTGTAAACAAAACTTTGAAAACAGGTTTCTGTAAATAATAAATTATGATGTTCCGGCACTGTTTTGTTAGTAATTTTAGTGGATAAATATTTAGCTACGTAGGCTTTTTAGAAAATCAAATAAAGCATACGTTGAGGCTTTATATTCTCGCATACCGTTAATATCATATTGTACGTGTCCATTCTACTGTACCACGAAGCTCGGGTTTCTAGTTGAGCGGTTACTGAGAATCCTGAGCTAGCGTTCATTATCTGCGACAAAGTATTAAGGTCTCAAGTATAATTGCAACAATTAAGCAATTGCGATAAGCAAAAAACAAATTACCGAGAAAGGCATTTACAGGATCCTAAAGTATTATATTTTATTTTTGCTTTCAGAGTTTATGTGCTGCTGACCTGCGAGGGAGAGAGAAATATTCAAGATATGTTGGTGCTACTGCTACTAGTTATAATTGTTTAGTGCAAATATGTATTATGAATGAACATCTTTTATTTGAGCTATCTGAGATTATTTTAAATTGTTATTTTTGTCATTTGCCTATTATAATTTTAATTGGTTCATGGTCTAAACCTATAGTTCGTTTTATTAAAATTGAAGGTATAAAATTAAGACGTTATTTGCAAATATGTATGATTATTTTTCCGACCCAAATATCGACCAATAGAATTGCACCATTCGACGTCACGTGGTACAACCTACATGGTATTATACTGATAATTTTTTGAAAATTTTCTCTGGTAGTTGCCACACGTCAAACTGACAGGTTGAATTCAATTGTGAAATTATTGGCCGACATTTGGGACGGAAAAATAATCCCCCGAATACCACACGAGCTTCAAAATTATCGGGTATTTTCCGATAGGTTCGTTGCAAACAAATGAAGGAGTCAAGTTTTTAGTCAAGGTTAAAAAACCACGAGCGCGAAGCGCGAGTGATTTTTCCTGAAAAACTTGACGACTTGACGACTTGATAAAGTCGTCAAGTTTTTCAGGAAAAATCACTCGCGCGTCGCGCTCGTGATTTTTTAACCTTGACTAAAAACTTGACTCCTTCATTTGTTTGCAACGAACCTATCGGAAAATACCCGATAATTTTGAAGCTCTTGTGGTATTATAAGTGAGTATTAAGACGTTATTTGAAAACAATATGGTCTCAGTCTCATTTTAACGTACATTTTACATATTCATAATCCCTATCTCTATAATTATTATTTATTAGGTATCTATATGAAACCTGAGTTTTGCGTACCTCACGTACCTAAGTTTCATTTAGTCTGCAGAAAATGAGAGTTTTAAAAAAACAGTGCTCTATCTTGCATTTTTTTATGTAGTACGTATATGCAAGTATTAAAAATTGAAGAAGTATGTATTTAAAATTTAGGTAAATTAATTTTATTCATAATAATCAAATTGTAGAGTTTTTTATAGCTTAGCTAAACTATAAAAAGTTATCACAAATTAAAAATAGTAATTTTACGTAGTTACATACTATGTTTTATATTACGTAATATTTTGGTATAATCAGCAATCATTTCGTAACAAAGAGATTTTAGAACCTTTAGAAAATAGTGAGTAGGCTTTGGAATTGATTGCCGCGAAGTACAAAGATTACGTTTATTATGTGAATTACGCGTAGATGAGCCAACTACGATCAAGTCGGGTAATGGCATTCTAGACAGATTACATTTTGACAAGATCACTACATCCGCTGTGACCAATTACTGTTCTTGTGGTCTTGGAAACTCTCTACGTAATGTATGGGAACTTGCTTTGACATTTCGGGTATAAAGCATTGTTGAGTTCTTAATTTCGTTTATATTATGGAATAAGTGAAGTCAATGGATGGAATTATAAGATTTTTATTAGCTTTCATCTTTGCTGAGAAAACAGTTACTTCTGTTTATCAATGTTTAGCTTTTCTGTACTTTTGTTTGTTCTTTTAAATGTTTTGTGAATGTTGTTATTTTTATGTTCTTGTAAACTACTGTTTTCAGAAGTACAGAAAAAAAAATTTCAAAATATATTTTCATAATTTATGGTAACTATTTATAAAAGTTTGTCACAGAATATTTGTCACGGTTTAACAAATGAACGTATAAAAGCGATTTAACCTAAATTTCAAGTAGAAAGTGCCCTTTGCATAGCAAAATGAATATGAAACAATGCGTGGTTTCCTCGATGTTTAATGAAGTGAAAAGTTATTTACTGCTTTACGCTTACTTATGTTAATGCACAGTTAGTGTGAAGATCAATATTTTATAGCGAATTATATAATTTTTCAAGTTACACTTCTTTGGTCGCGTTGAGAGTAAAACAAGGTTATGGTAATAGTCACGTCATGGAGTAAAGCGAAGATTTTGGTATCTTTCAATCTTGCCAAAGAAGTTTCACTTCTGTCACTGTATTAATTCTAAGGCAGTTTTTGTTAACTCCTGCAAATTAAGAAGGCGATAGCATCGAGATGCCACATACTATTTGCGTTTCAAATGTTACTGGTAAGGTGGTAATAAAATTCCATACACTTTTATAGACACAACAATGCTGGCGACGTTGAAGAAGGTGTAATTAAAGCAAAGAACCGGACGGTTCATGAACGATGGCTATTCATCGTAAATGAGGTCCTTGCTGAGACGTGTGCTATTTCGCTACCTAATGGAGTAGATATTGGTGTTGCTAGCTTGTTGACACTAGTCTCCCAACCGTTTTATTAGACATCATTTGAAAATTAATTTAAAAATGTAATGTGTAAATGTGTGCTTATATTGTTTTTTCAGGGACGACTTTGCTAAATGAATACCTACGTTTAACTCTTTCACTTTACCAATTAATCAAAATCCTCGAAAACGTAGAAATATCTGTGGTTTTACTGAAAGGCTGTGTTTCAAATAACTATCATACAAAAAATATAGAGTTACATAACATTTAAAAGTTATACATCGGAATTCCATCACTTTAACATTATCATGTATACCACAAAACTTTTTATTTAATTCACAAACTCAAAATATGTTCATTCATTCAAAAGAACTTACTCAACAATACAATATAACATATAGCTCTACATCTAATATGACATTACTGAACGCGAATTTTTCTGTAATCTAAAATAATATACCAATGGAAATTGTAAGACATAGGGCAACATTAATCTATAGCTCGATCCTGGACGCATTCCCGATTCGTTCCCTGTTGTTTTTGCGGCTAGGCCTTCGCTAATGGGTACTGGTTTAGCTAAAGCCGGACTGAAGCCCTGGCTACTTACCCTGGACTAAGATCAGCATTGTATTACGTAATATTTATTAAAAGATGCTTGTCAATCAAATTTCACGAATGGTAAAGGATTTTAGGTGAAGATTAATAATTGTATGTAATGTAAATAGTATTATTTTCTGTTTGAATTTTTATCTTGATGAAGGATGACATTATTAAACGTTTGTAATTTCAACTTATGATTGCGGCAAATAAGTTTGAAGTCGATACTAAACAGCAAAAGAAATTAATTCACTAATTACATGGATGAAATATCTACTACCGTCTACCACTATCCTATCAATTCTGCAAGGGTTATATTTTATAATTTTAATTTAATTCTAATTGTATTCATAACTTGAACAAAACGGTTCGATAAAAAAAATGGTTGCCTGTAAAGTCGGTTTTACGGGCGAAGATTTTACGTGACAACGTCTTTTTCTCGATCATAGTTGAGTGGGAGAGAGACGCAAGGCATTCGGCGGGCCTCTCTCTCGTTCGGTGACTCATCGTAACGTTACCGAGCGTTACACTTTTTCATAAGTGACTCCCAGCCGCAACCTAATTTAAGACGTTGTCACGTCAAAAGCTGTCAAGAACGATAAATAAGGGATTATCCTTAGGATTAACATTGTTTATAAAGGGTAAAAATAATTTCGGTCAGAACAGCAATCTCCACGATAACGTTATTACCGTCGCGTATTTTTTCTGCTTCACTAGCGTATATGAATTTTCTAATCATGTTAATAAATCGCAGATTTTATTAAAAGTAATGCGATTATATAATAGTTTTGCACTCAATGATGCGTGCAACAATGTTGACTATTAAAACAAGTATCATGAGTGTTACGATATAAGTTATTATCTTGCTTTTACGACACTATCGCGGCGTGTATGGATAATTTATTAAAATTTATGGGATCGATATCAAGAAATGGGTCCTCCTTATGATAGTTGTAAAAAACTCAACACTATCCTCTATCTATACGGATCTTGTTTATATTTATCGTTTTATTCATTCTAAATTCTAATAAGGGTTGTTACAGAAATAGAGAATGAATTTTGTGTGCAGTGCCAGATCAGTGTGTTAGTTTTTAGATTATTTTACCGCGTGATAAGAAAATTATGAAAACAATTATTTTTTTAAGAACATTCCTTTGTAGTTTTTCAGAATCGTACAGATCCAGTGGCACTCATACAATTAATATTTTACAAAATACAACCAGCAATGATACAAGTATTATGCATGCCAAATTTTTTAAAACATGGATATTTAACAAGATCGTGAAAGGTGCATTACAAGACGTGTAAAAATTACCCACTGTGCAATAACTGTGAGAATCAATAAATGAGTTTTTAATACGACTGCAGGACATTCATGAATATTAATGTCTGCTGCGACCAGATCTTTTTAAATGTTCATAATGCCATTCGATAAAAACAGCTTCTAAATATTCATTTTTATGTTTCTTGCATTCGAATAAGTTCTCGTGACCTAGGCGGAGGTCCTTTTAGAGGGTAATGTCTGGCTGGTTCTGCCATCAACCTGTCATCTAATGCTATTAGACCGGGAGATTATATTGACACAAAATTTCGAGTCATTTGTAACAGGATGGCGGTTCTACAGGGGTCTTAGTACGCAATGACAAAAATAAAAATGATGATGTGAACGCTGGTACCGGCGGCTTAGTCGCGTGGGCGTTAGTCGAACTCGTCGGAAAAATAGCGAAAGTCAAACGATTTGTAACACAAAAATTTTAGAATTTACCGATAGCCCATAAAAAAGAAGTAGGCGGTAGTGTCATGCCATACTTTTCCGGTGTGACTTACAGCCCGCCATACCGACGCGAATGTGTTGATTTAAAAAAACCAGGCTAACTTTTGCACAGGTAACCATCGTCGTGCAGCCATTAACGAAAATCGCCATGCCATACTTTTCGGACGATTCCAAATGGTCGCCATACCGCCGAAAATCTGCAAAAATTTTTTTTTCGCAAAACTTTTTGTACCAGTATTGCATTTGGATTTTTGGAGAGTATTTGATAAAATGTGACCATTATTATATTTGCCATACTTCTAGTAGGGGGAAAAAGTGCTGCCATACTTGAAAAATTAATTTATTATTAATTTATATAAGTGAAGATTTCCACCACCTAGATCTTTGAAATTTTGTATTTATATTCGTTGATCCTCAAACTTACAGGAAAAATTAGTGCCATACTGTTACAAATCGTTCAAAATACGAATAACATCTTACAATAAAAGAAATCTTATACACATTCGCCACCTCCCACAGGTATGGCATTATCACACTTCTATTTATAATCATTCAGGAGTTGTTGAAAAAAAAATTTAAGGTGGTACAAATCGTTCGGCGAGAAAAAAAATTTGCAGATTTTCGGCGGTATGGCGACCATTTGGAATCGTCCGAAAAGTATGGCATGGCGATTTTCGTAAGTGGCTGCACGACGATGGTTACCTGTGCAAAAGTTAGCCTGGTACAAATGGTTGAATTGTTTTTTTAAAATCAACACATTCGCGTCGGTATGGCGGGCTGTAAGTCACACCGGAAAAGTATGGCATGACACTACCGCCTACTTCTTTTTTATGGGCTATCGGTAAATTCTAAAATTTTTGTGTTACAAATCGTTTGACTTTCGCTATTTTTCCGACGAGTTCGACTAACGCCCACGCGACTAAGCCGCCGGTACCAGCGTTCACACCATCATTTTTCTTTTTGTCATTGCGTACTAAGACCCCTGTAGAACCGCCATCCTGTTATTTAACTAACTATTTATTTAACTATTTTATGTACCATTACATTACATAATATTAAAA
>CAJQZM010018941.1:0-10033 GCA_907164665.1 Colias nastes | reverse complement strand
CGTGCGCCCGTGCTCGTCTTGGCGGGGGCACTACCGTGCCCCCAGATTTGAAATTAATTCCACTGTTATTTAAAATACGTAATATACTTAGAGCCTGAAGTGTGTATGTATATTCTATTAATAAATGATAAACTTGATATGCTTTGACTAAATAAATAAGGTTGAATAAAGTAAATAAACAAAATTACAATCAATATAATCCCGCAATGATTAAAATGAAATTGCGTATTATAATTTCCAATAACGATTTACATAGTGATCCAATATTTTATCATATCAGTGTGCAATATTCAGATGATGTTACGTAAGTTGAAATGAAAAGTTTACTGGAGTGCGAGCTTCAATTTGTGTATTCCCATTTCTACATTTGATGCTTAATGCATGAATTAAATAAAAATGGTAATGATTTAATGTTTATGAACTCTTGAACTAGTTACTAATGTTTTACTTTAAAATTATATAAAGTTTATAGATAAATAGAAAATAACAAGGAAACAAATAAATTGAAAAAAAATTGAACCAAGAACGATCAATTAGGCTCTCAAGGCTCTCAATTTTGTGTGACGTAACACAGACTTCAACCAGGAACGATCAAGACGCCTCTAGCGATACTTACAGCAGATGAACATGTACATACATAATACATATGTATACATTATTCATAGCTTATATTATATAATGAGAATAAACCCACGTTTCTTAACAAGAACATGAAACAAACAAAGTCTACATCAGTAGACTCGTCGAGTTATTTATGTAAAGATAAGATAAAACTCGAGGGTTACATTAATTCTGTAATAAGCACATAGTTACAGAAAGCAATTGAGTTACCGACATTTCGAAGTACAACCTACATTTTTTATGTATCGATTAGAGGGCTGACCTTTAAACTTTTTACAGTCGTCTATTTTGCAACTGCTACTAAAGGAATTGCCGGCAGCCACTGGCACGGTTTCAGTGTTCGGGAATATATCGTACGCTTGCCAAGAGGCGTGGTTGTTCCCGAGTACTGTGAGAGAAAATATTCTCTTCGGTTTGCCCTACGAGCCGGAAAAATATAAGAGGGTACGTATTGTGCTCAGACAATAGGGCCACGTTTTAGCGTTCACTTACGCGTATCACAGAAACTAGATTTATTGTGTAACGACGTTATTTCTTCACAGTGCATCATATATCCCGAGCTGCTGCAGACATTTCTCATTTCGACATTCAAGTTGGATGCTACATTCCATTTGTCTTATTATATTGATAAAATTCTTGTAGAGACAGATACCTTCATTCTTATCTTCTGTACCTATGCACTGCTTAAAACATTATTGTTTTTTTCATACACTAGTATTTCAATTTAACATCCTTGTATCATAAATACAATTCCTAACACGTTATCGAAAAAACATCGTAACATTACGTAAGCAAGCTGCATCCACTAATTCATTACAATACGCAATGACTTGAAGGTATGCAGGAAATGCGCTCTAGAGAAGGACTTCAAGCAGTTCCCGTTCGGCGACCAGACGCTGGTGGGCGAGCGCGGGGTCTCCCTCTCGGGGGGACAACGGGCCAGAATCAATTTGGCACGCGCCGTCTATAGAGAAGTAATTCATTTTTTTTATTCGTAAAAACAAACGTATCCAATTTAGTTCCCCTCGAACGTTTTCATCTATTTTCCCGTTTACGTAACGCGGTTATGAAAAATATTTGCTTGAAAGCAATCTTCGATTCGACCGCTTTGTGCATAATAATGTATAGCTTATCGTGCGCCTGAATAATTGAAACTCGTTAGACAACTAATTACCTGCCTCGTGGAATATTTTAATGATTTTATTTGCATTACCTACTTTCTAATGTGTATTTAGTTATATTTTTTGTTTTTTAGGCTGATATATACTTGTTAGACGATCCATTATCAGCGGTGGACGCAAATGTTGGTCGACAATTGTTCGAGGGATGCATCAATGACTACCTTCAAGGGCGGACAAGAATCTTGGTCACCCATCAAATACACTTCCTTAAAGCTGCTGATTATATAATCGCACTGAATGAGGTTTGTGTCACAATTCTGAACCACAATCATCTATCAAAATGTACCCTAAATATCTATGTAGGCCATGCTTTAATACGAGCAGATGTCAGATATAACGGCTGGCGACAATCGGCGACTACTATAGGCACGTACGTACTTACGTACGTATTCACGAATTGTAATCGAAAATGTAGATCATTCCATTTATATTTATCGTTTCTATCCTACTAATATTATAAATGCGAAAGTTTGAATTTTTGTTTGTTTGTTAGATACTCCTTTACGCAAAATCTGCTGAACGGATTTTCATGAAATTTGGCACACACTTAGAGATTAACTTGGATTAAGACATAGGATACCTATTTTTTTATTCCGAAAATTCCACGGGAACAGAACTTGTACGGATTTTCCTTTGACTACGCGGGCGAAGCTGCGGGCGAAAAGCTAGTAGAATATAAAGAACTAATTCACAAATACAGATACCTAAGTTTGTATTCATTTATGACGTCTTTAATTATATTTAAACAGAAAAGATTCTGTAATAGTACAGATGATGCAATACTCAATTACAATATAAAGATGTATATTTGAAAAGAGATACATGAAAACCGCAGCGGGCAACCACGTAATTGTTGTACCAACAGTGCAGTCTGTTATTGTACTATCATTGCACATACTACACGTATTATATCACTTCAGTTCATTTATTTGTAACTAGCTTCCGCCCACGACTTTGTACGTGCATCCTCGTTTTTCCCCGTTCCCGCAAGAATTTCGGGAAATCCTTTCTTAGCGGATGCCTACGTCCTAACATCTACCTGCATGCCAAATTTCAGCCCGATACGTCCAGTGGTTTGGGCTGTGCGTTGATAGATCACTATATCAGTCACCTTTGAGTTTTATATATATAGATTTTTAATTAATTTTATCAAGTAGGGACGCCTTATTTTCGATTACTTTTATAATTATAGTATATTATCTTCATTTCTTTCTTTGTCCTTTGTTTGATTGTTGAAGTTATTTTCCTTAAAATAAATTTCCTTAAAAATATGCTTAAATTTTTCCTCATAGATTGACACGTTTAGTATAATTGGAAGAATAAATAAATAAATCTGTTGTATAGAGGATAACTAAACTTTTATGTAAAAACTAATCTGCATGCAAGGCAAGTAATTTCCTTTCAGCAAAATTTCCTATCTCCAGTATTTCAAGTACTTTCCCTCCAGGGCCCATCGAAAATTTCCGCACTGTATAAAAACGAGGGTGGTAAAAGTGGGTGGCAGAATGTATTCCAAAATCGAGTTGTTTTATTCACTTCGACGCAATTATAGAAATATGTATTTCGGATTTAATACGAATTTTATTCGATAGGGTGGGTAAAATTTGTATGAAATGCTATATTTGATAAGTCCGTAAGCGAAGCCGCGGGGCTCTGAAAGAATATCGCGTGTACAAATAAAACTCATTACGTTCGATGCATTTAATTACTAGGTTATAGGTTTAATGTCTCTTAGTAATTATTTTAATAGCACGGTCGTTGAAGATTATTTTTAACTACAGGGTGGTATTGAGAATATGGGAACGTTCGATGAGCTTGCAACCTCTGGAAAGGAGTTCGCTATGATGTTAACTAATTTACAAGAAACTAAGACTGATGAATCCGTAACTGCAAATGTAAGTTAATTTTCTTACAATCAAAACCGAATTGTTCTTTCTAACATTGAATCCATCAATATTTACGTATTTTTTTTTATGTTTCTTCTTACTTATAATGATTATAAAATTAAAGATAAATTGGACAATTCTTTTAAACTATGAATTATTATTACGTATGTAAGTAGAATCCATTGATATCAGAATAACACCGCAGTCTAACATTCTCATCATAATAACTTTGTAACCTACATAAATAAGGTTCTCAATTTTTAAAATGAAACTTCTTTAGGCGGGTTGAGAGTAAAATTTAAAGGTCGCATCATGACAATACCATCACGTCATGGAGTGAGGCGATATTAGTATCTTTGAATCTTGCCAAAGAAGTTTCACTTCTGACACGTGCTCGGCACACACGCTCATTTTTTATTATAATATAGAAGGGAGACGAAAACGAAAAGGTTCTTCTAAGAAGCGTATCCAGTAACGACAGTGAGATGGACTTGCAAGAGTTCGAAGCGCAGAAGATGCAAGCAGAAGAGAAACAGTCGGGTAACTTGCGGTGGGAAGTGATAAGCGCGTACTTTAGAGCCGGCGGGAGCATCTGCTTTATTCTCTTTACTATGACGCTCATTATGCTGGCCACTACTGCTGCTGCTGGTTTTGATTATTGGCTCAGTTTTTGGTACGTAACAATTTGATATTTATTTAAAAAAATATCATTGTAAAACTAAGCTGGATCGTTTTGCCTTGAAAATTTGTTTATTTTTTTTGTTAGGGATTTGTATCAATGGAAGATAAAATTGCTTCACAGATAGCTGTTTCGAACAAAACCGCATTAGATTTTTTTTTCTGAAAACTGTTTTTAGTTTGTTTAATACAGTTTAAGACTAAATAGAATATTCATTAGAAATGTTAGAGTTGTAGAGAATGTGTAGAGAAAATTATGTATTTTTCAGTAACAATATATTTTTACAGGTTAAATCAAATGGCTAATTACGAGGAAGAGATGCAAGGAGAGGAAATAGGTAAAGTTTAATAAAAAAATAATCCTAATCGTAATAATTATCCGTGACCGTTAACGAAACGTTTAGTTAACGTTTTACAATTATTTATCAATGGAGAAATAATCTTATCTTCAACAATTACAATGCCAATAATAAATCATGATACTATTTACATTGCACATGTTTTTGGATTGCACAACATATTTAATTTATATTATAAATAACTACTTTTTCTTTAAAGAGGAAAACGTTTGCTTGCATTCCTTTTAAGCAATAGTCTTTTGCACCTTATAATGTCTTACGGGCATAATTTGTGTTTCCTGTATGTAATAATTTGGATTGCACAACATATTTAATTTAGATATACAAATAACTGATAATTTTTGCTTTTGAGAAGAAAAAGGTTTCTAGGGAGAAATTCTAATTAAGCAATAAGCCTTTTGCATCTTATAATTTTTTTAAACAAAAATAAAAACCCAATTCAAATTGTCAGTACTAAGCCAAAGGAGAATGCCCATGAAAGTATGGACCACAGTATAGTGATGCGTCAATGCCAGAGTGGTTTTGGAGGGTTCTTCGATATTCAAAAGATTTTTACCAATTGATTTTTTGTGATAAAAACAGGGGTTTTCAAGATATTGAGAAAAATGTGAAATAACCTCAAAACTTAAATAACCCCGATTTAGTTAGGTTTATGTGTGATTTAGGTAGCATTTTATCGTCCGAAGGTTATTTTTCGTTTAACATAATATTTAATCTATGCGTAGAGCTTATGCTTTCAGACAAAATCTATCTGTTCATCGGCTAGTGTAGGTAGGCATCAGAAATCTTCCTGAGACGGATTTCAAGAAAACCTAAATATATATTTAAAAAATGCCAATAGAGCTCATATAGATTGTTTTATTCGGTTTACATGTTGTTGTTGTTGTTGTTGTTTGAACCTTTTTTTTACTACATATTCGAAGAAAGAAACAAATAAGAAATAACTGGTTACCTACCAAGCTATGTCATAATAATATTTTTTTATATCTATTTATATTATTTTACTTCACTATCTATGTTAAAACAACCTACAGTGTATAAACAATACCTTAAAGAGTGATTTTATGTTAATTGATTTTTTTGTCATTCAATGAAAACAATAATCGATATTAATACACTTAGCTATTTACCATAGTAAATGTAATAATAGTTACCACTTGGTTACCGATGTAAGCGGTAATGGATACTAAATCTATGGTAACGGATCTAAACAATTACATGTCTTATTAGATTTTACAAAACATTCCCTGTTCAAAATATATTTTCCGATGGTAAGAAGGCCTCTAAATTGCAGAGATTTTTTTAAATAGTATTGTTATCTTGATGCATGAAAAAAACCAGTACCAAAAATGGGCATTCTCCTTTAAATGGTAGGCACCAGCTTTAAAAAAAATATCAAAATCTGTTCACCCACTCAAAAGTTCTGCGATAACAAAGCCAAAACAATACAGTTTAATTGAAACGTCCTCCTTTTTTAAAGTCGATTTAAAATAATCTTAAATTAAGTAATATTATTAGAATAGTATTATATACTATATTTGTAACTATTATCTGTGGTAATATAAAACTTTCTTTTAGATCCCGGTCTAAACGTCCAAGTGGGTCCGTTCACAACGGGCGAATATCTCATAATACAAGGCGGTATAGTGATAGCGTGTATCTTCCTAGCGAACATTCGAGTCATTCCCTTCGCGGCGCTTTGCGCTAACGCTTCTAGAAAACTCCACGATTTCATGTTCTCTACCATGATTAAGGGTGTTATGCGCTTCTTTGATACCAGTTCTTCAGGTAATTTTTATTTTTATATATTTACCTTTATAAGTCTTCTATTATACACGAATTAATGAGACCTTTAATTACCCTTCCTAGTGCATTCCTTTATTCCTGTCGTCAATCCTTTCCTTACCCCTTAAAAGCGGGCAATGCATTTCCAACTATGACATAAAAAATTGGTATGACATAAACACAATACGTATATATCTGTCAACTGTGACATAAATATTAGATCTAATAAGTATCTACTAATGAATCAACAGCATATACAGACGCTCCGATTTGGTTGGTGCCAACCATCCGACCACGACCAAATCGGAAAGTGAAGAGAGCGGTCGGTCCGACATAATTATTATTAATATTGGTTTGACGTGGTCGGATGAGCCGGCGATCCCGACCAAACCAACTTCCTATCCGATCCAACCAAATTGGAACGTTTGGAAGCTTTGTTCCGACCAAATCGGCTCATTCCATAGAGTAATATAGGTAATTGGCTCATTCGCATTCGCAACGCCGCCGGTGTAGGACGTCAACATGAACGCCGAGGGAGTTACGGTCACCGAACGTGACATAATAATAAAATTACTGGAACTATATAAAGACTTTCCCTGTTTGTGGGACTTAAGTAACAAAGATTACGCTAATAGAGATGCCAGAAATCAAGCGTATTTTATTATGTTAGAAGTAATTAATAAAGTAATTAATTAATTAGTTATTAATATTATGTGATTCTGGAGTCATTCGAAGATATGTTCGGAAATCTTCATCATCCAATTCCTTAAGGAGCCGCATATGACTGTAATTTTCTCTATTTCTATAGTAGAATTTAGCCCATTCTCTTCGTTTTTTCCTTTGTTCCTTTTGTAGCGGTGCTGTAGCAACAATGGTTGCTGCAACCAACGCTATTTTAGCATTTTTCGATAATACCGGTGGCATGAGGCAAGACGTCCGTTCACTACTTCTTAGCAAAGTCAACTGCATATATTGTATTACTCTATGGTCAACTGACAGCTGGAAGGCCAACCGTCGGACAATCTGTAGCAATGTTGGAATGGTTGCCATGTCGGTTCCAATATGGTTGGCACCAACCGAATCGGAGCGTCTGTATATGCTATTAGAATTTTCATCAATATAAAGCTATTTTATTTTATGTTTTATCCCAGAGAAAAGTGACTGGAGCAATAAATAAATTATTATGAAAGCTTGTAAAACTAAAACATTTTTTAGCTTACTCTAAGTACCGTATACAAGTATATTATGACATTTTTGGCAGCGAACCATGTTCCATAGTTTTTATCAAGAAGCCTATATCTAATACACTGGAGATTGCACTATGACCATTAACTTGTAACAAGAAAATATGACCTTGAATGACGTCAGTTATGTTTTTTGTCTCTTTCTGTGGAGTGACCACGCTGGTTTGTAAATTCAGGATTTTTCAAAATAGAAAAAACTAAAAATCATGGTCTATAAATAATAACGACATATATTTTTAACAGTATTTATATTATAATACTAGCTGTGCCCGCGACTTCGTCCGCGTGGAATAGTGACTGCATAGTAGTTACTACTTAACTTAATTATTGAGTAAACACGTACTACCATAAATAATTAAAAGAACTGATAGTAAAATTTATTACCGAACTGAGCTAAAAAATAAAAAAAATAAATGCCTAATTAATTTTCTACGTATTTATTTTAAATTATGTCATATTATTTTTAGGCACCAGGGGGGAGGCGAGCAAATTTCTTCCTTCCTTGTATGGATGTTATTAACAATGTATCGTGCAACAACTGATCAGCTTAATCGATACTCAGTTTTTATCAAATCCAGCACCAAATCCAAATCAGATCTTTCCTGAATCCTGTCTCCCGCCTGTAGTAACTAAACCGTTTAGACCGTGCAATAAAAATTAAATAAAAAAAAAAACCCAACGCAACGAAGAAAAGTGCATAGAAAAAGGAATAAATAATTTCACAAACTTCCCGACGATCTTTAAAAATAAATACCATTTTAAATATTTATAAAAAAAAAACAAAGTCGTCGGGGCTGCCATGCCAACATTATTATCATAATATATTATCATATACCTCTATAAATATTTTTTTTATAATGGTACTTAATTTTTAAGATCGTCGGGAAGTTTGTAAAATGATTTATTCCTTTATCTTCGTTGCTTTGGGATTTTTTTTTTAATTTTTAAATTTTTAAACTTCGGTTTCTTATTTTCATGTAATATTTTCAAGTGAGCGAGACCGAGCTATCAAATGTACCTCCATATTACATTCCTACATCATATTGATATCTATAAGTTTGTTGCTCCTTGACATCTTTTACGTTGGGCCGTAACCGTGCACAAATTGTAATGGACCACAGTGGCAAAAGAAGTGGTATATTTAGGAAAAAAAAATTCCAAGGGCCAGGCCTATGTGGCTTTGAGTAGAGTTCAAAATTTCCAGGGTGTGGCTATCCTCTCGCTCCCATATCTCCTCTTCTTTCACAGACTTTCAACCCTTCCCTTTCCACCCCTAGTAAATGGCAGAACCGATTTTGATGTAAACCATATCTAATTGTACCTATATGTACATTGTACACGTCATATCCTGTCGTTTGATGCTTCATTTGGTTTATTTATACCCACTGTCGCCCCTAAAGTGCCCTAAATGTAATAAACGGATGAACCGATTTCGATAAAATATGACTAATTGTAATTCACACGTTACCCTTTCATATGCCCCGCTTGAGTATATTATTTGACCACATTCGATTATTGTTCATTCCCACTTTTACCGCTGTAATCTAATAAATGGATTAACCGAATTGGATAAAAATATAACTAACTGTACTTCACCCGTTATGCACTTTCATTTGATATGTCACTTGGGTATATTTGACAACATTCGTTTTTTTCATTCCCACTTTTACCCATATATAGGTATAATAAATGGATGAACCGATTTTGATTAAATATGTCTAATTATACTTTACACGTCATGCCCTTTCATTTGATATGTCACTTGAGTATATTTGACAAAATTCATTTTTTTATTACCACTTTTATACCTATATCAAATAAATGGATGAACCGATTTTGATAAAATTTGACTTATTGTTACTGATAGGTCGTTCACTTTCATTTCACTTTTACCCCTATATACCTAGATATAATAAATGGATGAACCGATTTTGATACACTTTATCTAAGAACCAGCGTCGGAAAATATGCTGCCTAACAAAAAAACCGCATCTAATTCGGATTACCTGTTAGCGAGCTACGGTGGCACAAACAGACACACACACACACACAGACAAACATAGCGATCAAAAACTTATCACCCATCTTTTTGCGTCGGGAGTTAAAAATATAATACGACATAATTTAAAGGACATTTTATGTATAAAATTTACCTAGAAAAAAGCATAATTCTAATTTGACCCCTTCCCCCCTACTACTTCAGCTTACCCCACTCCCCCCCACCCTTGGGGACTTTCGATATGATCACCTGGACATTTATAGGAATAACTGTAACAGAT
>CAJQZM010018939.1:0-11500 GCA_907164665.1 Colias nastes | reverse complement strand
AATGAGTAATAAAATTGAACAGCTTAATACGGTGTCTTAGCTTTTCTCTCAGTTTCTTTACATAGAAATTGCCACTTGCCGCCAAGCCATATTATGGCGCCGGCATAGTCTCGTTCCTACGTAAATTTTTATAACTTTGCGGTGACCCGTGACTGCAGAATAAAATTGAGAAAACTTGTTAAAAACTACAAATCATTAATTTACATATAGGTATTGTACCTATATATAAATAAATGTTTGTGTAGGTCCAATAAAAATCTTAAATACTAGGTACCTATTAAGTTATTAACGCATCTCAAAATTTTGCACCTTGGAAGATTCGTGATTTCATCTGTTTATCTTTTTGATTTAATGATTGATACATGAGTTTGAGATATTATCATAATATGTAGGTACATACAGTTGGGTTTATCTATTATTTAAATAATTATAACACCACAAATACCCATAACTGTTTAAATCAAAATATCATTCATCAAAATGTAGTTCTGTTGTAGCATCTTCAATATCAGTACATACCTACCTTCATTATATTGAAAATGATGAGATTTATTTTTACTTAACACTTAATTGAAAAATTTAAAATACCTAATCATCAATCCCAATTAAATTTTATGTAACTTTTCCTATTTAGGTATCTATTAATATTTTTGAATTATATATTTATTAATATTTTTGAATTATATATTTCAATAAAATTTCTCAATGGCCAGGCTGTTTAATGTTTTATTATATATAGGTACATATACGACTTACCGAACAAGTAGGTAATAAATTATTAGATTGTAAATTTGAAAAAAATATGAAGAAAATTAATGAGGCGGCGCGAGTTTCGCCACATTGGTTATACCTACCTAGTGTGAAATAATTTAGTATTTTCACGATTAATGTCGAACATTAAAATAATTATTCATACGGACTTGAACCTACACTATTAATTAATATCATTAATATTCAATATTCATATCGTTTTTCTCCATTTAACTGTGAAAGAACATGCACTTGTAAATAATTTCGATCAATACTAATTTTAATTTGCATCTGCACTATTTGAACTTGTCCAAACATTTCTTATCATTAGCAAATCTTATCCTTATTGTAGTATTATAAATTCATCAAATTTTAAACATAAACAAAGTGTGATAACAATATTTTCATATTATGTAATTTATCGATCGAACTTGTAAGCTTTATTATCCTTAGGTAGGTAGGTAGGTACTATAAAATCCACCTCATAAAATAATTAAATTTTGAAACAACCTTATCAAACCTATCAATAAATACCTCAACAATCAGAAGCATTATTAAATTATTTCTATGAGATCAAATAAAAAATAAAACAATGTTATAGATTTTATTTTATTATTTGAAAAAATCAGTTTTGAATCATACAAATGCAAACAAATCGTCACCCTTAAGGCTTATTTATTTTTTATTTATTATCACAGATTATAGAAAATAGTTACCGTGGTTGTATGTCCTATATGCACATACTGTGCCATAAGTCTCCTCAATATAATTTATGGTTCATTAGTTTACAGCCAATACCTACCATGTTATCAATATTGACGAAGACTGAATGTGAATGTCGCATACAGTTCATATAACCAATAACAAGTACATTGACTTAACGTAGGTCATAATAATTATAATTACAAAGTCAATTAAGGTAAGATGCAGATAATTAATTTCATTAGGTATAAAATTTCTGTTTACATTGTAATCAAAGGTCCAATTCTTATTGGAATCCAGTTTCTTTCGTTTTGTGGGACCAATTTTTTTCCAGTCCATAATAAATATTAAACTTCATTAGTTATTTAATACTTTCTTAAACATTATATTTTTTGTATTTATATACGAGCGAATAAAATTTCTTACTTAATTCGGTATAATTAAATAGTTTTAAAATTAGATGATTCTGGCTTCTGCATTTATTTAAAAATAAACTTTAGTACAAGTCTGGAACTTTCTAATTACGATTCAAAGTATAAAAGTAATAAATGTATGCAGTATCTTAGAGGTCACACCACTGCAGTAAAGGCCACTTCTATGTCAGGTCATGGGGTTACAGAAAACCTGCCCCCAAACAGCGTTTATCATTCCTTTGCATCTGTTAACGAACTTTATTTTATTATTTTTTATTGTACGAATGGGCTTATCGTATTTTATCCCATTTATTATATAATTTAATTTAAATGCACAAACGATGGCCTTATGGTTCTAAGCCCTCTCTGCCAGGCAACCTTCAGGCTTTGACAAAACATACGTTTACGTATGAACTTTAACGTTTTATACTTCTAAATCTTATCAGTTGCAAGTTAAATGTACATTGTGCACTGTAGCTTATCAGTTTACTTCCTACCAGTCATGGAAATAAATAAACCGGTGTTATTTACGATTTTCAAATGTTCCGCAATAAATTCTGTACATTACCGCAGTCAGGCATATATTTTATTATACATATTATACTTTTCCTATTTTTTCATTTATTTTGCAAAGAATCTTAACTGGAGGTTTACTGTTTTTAGAAACACGAAACCATTTAAGACGCAATTGATTCATGACGTTTTTTAATATTTTACAACAAACGCGATAATCGTGACCACGGCCTATGAATACCAATTATTCCGTATTCATACTTCAAATATCTTGTATTTTTTAGAAATGAATGACACACCTGTAGAGCCAAACACAAGAATATAATCGAAAACAGTCATAGATATAGATCGTAAATTATTTATGTAACTAGTTTGGGTTTCAATGGTTATTTTATTGGTACCATAAAAATTTTTATAATCTCTCTTTATACATATCACGGTTAACATTTTCATAATCTCTCTTTATATCACGGCCATAATACAGGACGCTTACAAGATGTTATAGCATTTGAAAAAACAATAAAATGGAATGAATTAGCTACTACATAGTCATTAATGCATCTGACTCTGTGACTCTTACCTCTTTATTAGATAAAAACTCCAATAAAAATTGTAAGAAATTTTATCTCTTCCCGTTATCCTCTCTCTGGATGGAAATAAATGTGCATTCATAAGTACTTAGTAAAAACTTGTAAAGCTGCCTTGTTTCTAACGTCGCGTCGATATATGTATTCGGATCAATGAGCCCCATTCAGTATCTACCTATTATCTTTATTAGCAGTTAACGATTAAATGTTTCTTTCTAAGAAATAAATTACCTATCGTTAATGCTCGAGGAAGTTTGTAAAGGATGTTTGATCGCGTTGTTCGTTTTGCCATTTCATGGTTTACGAATTTGAATCATTTTTACACCACACCTTATATTATGACGATGGGTGTGTACAGCAATATACAATATAAGGATAATAATAACCTGGCTTAGGTTTTCCTTCAAATAACCCCTGTTTTGTGAACAAGGGCATACATAGTACATATTTTATCAATTATCATAATTTGATAATGAAATTATTGAACTGCAATAAATTCATTAATTCATTTATTGCTGTTACAATATCACATTGTAAACATAAAATATATTGATAATCTCTCATTTTGAGGTCGGTTTAAAGTAGTTTTATAAGCTAGGTGGAAATCTGCTTCAATGATTTTTATTTAAGTATCAATTATTTACGGAGAATGAATGAATCATACATAACAATAGGTACCGGTTACGGAGAAAAAACTGCAATCTGAAACTGCTTAGATCTAAACTATTCGGTGACATTCGATTGTACAGTTGATACCTTCAAAATTCCAGACGTAAGAGATATTCAATTTCTTAGCAAAAAAGGTTGGACTTGGACTTTGTCTGCAGCAAGAATATGAAAATAGAAACATGCATAGTGCATACTGCATACAGCATACGTAATGATAATAATTCTGGCATCTGAGATACATTGTATTTAGGATAAACTATCCCATATCAGTTTTATCTTATCTTTTTGTCACACATATTTTTCACAATCGGTTAAAGTTATCGTAGGTTAAATAAAAAAACTGGCCGTTTACAAAAGTTGTATAGAATTTTTAATTTTAAGTTGTCTATGTAGGTAGGTATATTTCAAATTATTTGCTTGATAATAATTAATATTTGGCGCAACTCGCCATAGCAACAGCCGAATGCGGTGGAGTTCCTGAGAAGTTAAAACTCGTTAAATTTTATAAGAAGCAAAACCCGTTTGAAATAAAACAATTTTGAAATTCTAAAAGGACTTGCATATTTCGTTATGACTTATGAATTTCGTTTTTGATTTGAAGGCGTAGCTTATACTGAAGTGTATTGGTATGAGTAATAGTTTCTTCGATAAGGAATATTTCCTTAGAGTCGTCATTGCATTGTGATAAATATATTATGTACTTTACATAATCAGCCTTAACATATAGCCACTTTCAGCATGATGTCACCAATACATCTCATAGAGTTCATAATATTGTTGTCTTCAAGTTGGCACAATCGAATGTTAATTTCTTGGTTAATTAATAGTTTAATTAAAGCTTTCGGAAAATTCACTAATCAATACTTTGAAGAATATGTGGTTTAACTTTATTAAATTAGATAACCGTTTTCAGCCTTTTGTTACAAGTAGATATTTTAGTGACCATTTGTAAAATATAAAATTATATTGCACGTAAACTAAATAGAGCAAAAAAGAAATTCTAGGGTACAATATCTGCGGTTAGTCTGAGGTGGCTTTCCATATAAACAGTGTGGCAGAATTCAAATTGCAATTATAAACTGAGAAGAAAGTTATCATTCTACCGCTGTCTAGACTGTAGACTGTTTTTTTTTTTTTCATAAACTAGTTATCATTATATCATTGTAAAATTGGTAAACCATACCATTTCATAAGACTTCTTAAGTACTGATTTACTGCAAATCTACGCAATTTATATTTATTTTATTAAACTTTCCAAGATTTAGGTTTTAATGACAAACAGCAGTTGAATTTTTGTTCTATTAAATCATTCCCTGGTGTATGAAGGTTCTTAGACGGCGCAGGCGTCATCCCAAACCTCGCAGCATTATTGATACACAGGAATAATTCAGTCTACCAAAGTTATCAAGGCAAATAGGGGGACGTTGATATATCAATGAATGACAAATGCGGGTAGTAAAAGCTCAATAATAGTCAACAAGCGGGTCAGACTAAAGCTTAATTACGGTCGCATGAGAACGTCCCGAGGTACCAGCTACTCTTGGTCACGACCGCTCACAATTGTCCGCAAATCGACGCCAATCAGCATCAATTCAGTCAATAAGATGAGACGGTTTGTTGACTGTAGGATGTATGTGTGTCCGGTCTGCCTACGTATGTGACTCACATGCACCCATAACTATGATAGATGCCAAAAGTACAAAGGTTCACCGTTCCTACTTGGAGTTATTTCCTTGTTTCAAAATGTGCAGTGTGTAAATATTTTTATTTTCGCAAGGCAGATTAATAGAAGAATCCAAAGTCTGACTGCCTGGCGTGGAACATTCGACTTTATCTTTTACTGAAATCGCTTGATGATTTAGTCTAATTCTAAGATTGATAAGAATTTGCACTAAACGCGAAACTTGGATAAGCATTTTACACAGAAATTACTAATTTTATATGACATACTGCGTTCTTATAAGCAAGTGATGTAACCCCTCTTCATTTTCTTTTTTAATTTCATAAAATTCATACCATGTTCACATTTAGTTTGCTAATTCATCTGCAGGTATTCTTTTTCTTTTATCTCCGTAATTATTATTAACCTGTAACTAAAGTTGCAAGTGAGAAAAAATAACGCCAACTTCTAGGTAGGTATAATCTAGGGTCATAAACTATTGAGGTGTGCATCCTAATATCTTAGTCGACTATCTAAGAATATCTTTACACAGGTAATTCCTTATATTAAAATGATAAGACCATGACTCAAATATAAAATACAGTCATGGATTAAGAAATGCTAATCGTATGTAAGATCAATGTCCACACGGCAGTGTCACGGGAGGTGACCGTAGCCAAGAGATATTTATAGATATAACTATTTATTGCAAGTTACTTTGAACTTGTTTGTATTTCGTAATTAATCATAATACCGATTTATGATACTCATATCTTTGCGGTTTTTACTTTCTATGTAGGTATATTCGGCCGCTTGGCACTACCACAGTATTAACAGTATTACAATATCTATACAGTACGGAAACGTATGTACTTGTGCAGAGAAACGGAGGGGAACTGGCGGGGAGTCGGGCGACGCGGGCCGCGTACCGCAAACACGCTTAGTTTGCATTACCTAGCGCGAAAGGACGACGCAGTCGTATTTTTTGTGTAATAATTTTATTATACATACTTACATATTCTATTATGGCGCGCACAAACTGTTCCGTGTACGGATGTAAATCTACATTGAAATCCCAGAAGGAAACAATATTTCAGAAAGATTGTATTTGTATCTGTTGAATTTAAATCAAAGCTATGTATATGTTGTCCTCATTATTTTCTTATCAGATTGTTCATCCCAATGCGAATACATTACTTAGCTAAATGTTATAATAGACAATTAAGAACATCCAAAAATAAAGTGTCACGTAAATATTTAGCAGTGAAATATATGTAATTACATATATATAAAATAACAAATAATTACATCAGATTTAATAATCGAAATTATTTTGAATGTACATATACATAAATGATTACATCATAATAGTAATAATCACAATAATTGTTTTAATTCAAATTTGTTGCAACCCTAGCATATTTTCGTGTGGCAGCGTAAGTACCTACCTACACTGGCGGCGGCATCGCGCGACATCAAAGGCGTTACCTTACTGTAGGAAATAATATTGTAATACTGTGGCACTACCTACATATTTAACGTTCGGTTGTAATAATTTACAATTTGGCATGAAATAACTCTGCTGTTATTATTGACGTGAGATACAATGTTATCTTTTTCAATGAAAGCTTACTTGGCTTCGCTTTTGCGGTCGACAGATTCCTGTTTCTATTAAAAGGATAAATACCTATATCAATTATGTATTGATTACAGCACACTAGGTTCTATTAAAGTCCATCATTCAATTTATACGAAGGATGTTTTACAAAACTGTCATATTAAGATATTCAACGACAGATTTATTACCTAACGAAACTTTAATATGAATGGACTTTCAAATTTCAATTGAAAAATTACGCCAATTTATAAGTCGTTAACCTTGACGTCGAACCACGTTAAAGCGACCAATAGGAGCGCGCCGCGCCCACAAACCGACCAATCAGACGTCGCGCATTGTATTGATTCATCTGCGCGTGATAAGAGTAACTCGGAGGATTTAATGGACCCACATGATACCGGCTAGATAAACTACGCCGTATTTTTGCATTCAGCATAGCTTTATTACGTAACGATCAATAAATTTACGGTCCAAACTCCAAAGTACATACTTAGGTACTCGCAACTCGCAAGTCAGAAAAACATTTCATTTAACAGCGTTTGAAAATATTACTATTAAATAAACTTAATAATAGATTATACTAGGAAGAAAGTCGATACGATGACAAGACGCTAAACCACATGATTGATTCATTTCGCATCCGTCCCTAGGGCACTGCACTATTATATAGCTACCGGTTTGGTGCTGACCGCTCGCATTACGTTTTCCGCATATTATATTCGTACTGAGTCGCCCACTAATCTTTATATTATGGACAGTTACGTCCCAAGGGTCTGTACCAAGAATGCGGTATGCAACGGATATTGTATTTGATGCGCTTGTTATTTGAATTAATGGGTAAAGTCCAACGCAGTACCACCTACTTGTTGAAACTATCTAGCGTTTATAGATATAATACCCACACACATTTCAGCTATACTTATGATATGCTACATGGGCTTGGAGCATTAAGTTGGTTTAATGCTCTAAGTACATGGGATATAATAACGCGTTTTATCTTCGTTTTATTATATTTTGCGTTGACCACTGAAATCTTCTTGGTTTAGATAAATATTTATTAAAAAAAAAAAAAAACAATATGCCTCACATACGTCACACATGCAATTGACATTATTGAACATTGCATTGATAAGCGTACTTACTTACTGAAAAAAATATTGAATCATTTAAGGAAAATAAAATATAATAATAAGAAAATGTTATCTTTAGATACGGAAATGAACCTCACTTTGGGGAATAACATATAAACTTATTTCGTCCGAAAACTTTGATGAATTTATGAAAAAACTTGGTATGCTAAAAGCAATAATTAGAACGTTGAGAAAAAATATAGATGTTCTTATTTGCTTGCAAGTAGGGATGTAACGATACCGATACCGATATATCGGCCGATATAATCGGCAAGCCGATATATCGGTATCGCCGATAATAAAAAAACCGATACCGATATCAAACAATTCAAAAAACCGCGCCCAATGAACGATGCGGGAAGCCGCCCGCGCGTGCGCACTTTGTTTTCTGAAAAAACTCTACCCAATAGTAAACTTTTATTAGGTACTGATTGTATGTGTATTACTTAAAGTTGTACTGACTTTGTAAAATAATAATACTAAAAGAAATGGTTTTGTTGTTTTTTGATTTGGCATTTTTATTTAAAAGAACCGTCAAATTGGCCAACATTGCCCACAGGAGGGGTATCTTTGCCCGAAGATCAATTCATAAGAAAAATTTTAAATTGCAAAAATACCTTTATACTTTGGCAACATTAACAGTATTTGGTGTAAAATAGGTTATATGTTTGACAACACTGCCTAGTGTGTGTGTCGCTAACTTAAATCAGCAACTTGTTGTAACTCGTCGAATATCATGTGTGATTTTGCGGGCAAAAAATGATGAAATTCAAGTGATAGTTTGTGCATGATGGCTAAAACACAGGTTATTTTTACTCATAATCTTCTTCTTATATATAAAAATGAATCGCAAAATGTGTTGGTAAGCGCATAACTCGAGAACGGCCGAACCGATTTCGATAATTCTTTTTTTATTATATTCCTTGAAGTACGAGGATGGTTCTTATGTAGAGAAAACGTAAACATGTACCACGGGCGAAGCCGGGGCGGACCGCTAGTATGTTATAAAATAACTAGCTTCCGCCCACGACTTTGTACGTGCATCCCCGTTTTTCCCCGTTCCCGCAAGAATTTCGGGAAATCCTTTCTTAGCGGATGCCTACGTCCTAACATCTACCTGCATGCCAAATTTCAGCCCGATACGTCCAGTGGTTTGGGCTGTGCGTTGATAGATCACTATATCAGTCACCTTTGAGTTTTATATATATAGATGTTTGAAGAGTGTTTTAATGCTATTATTACCACTGAAGGATGTTTTAAACAAAAGTTACAATCTTATGGTGGGCATAATTACCCAATAATGTAGCGATCTATATTTGACAACATTGCCCAACATCAAAAAAAGCTTAGGGTTGGCACATTTCATATTACCACATAATTTGATACTTAATAATATTACTTCTAATTTCGGTTAATTTCGGAAAAATAAGCTTAATTTGGTCTCCCGGAAAGAACCATGGTAAATAAAGTTAAATTGCTGAATTTTAAGCACAACTGAAATGTAAAAATGTTTATTTTTATTAAATAGTCACTGCACAATATTCTGTTTTGCTTTTTTTATCTTTTTATTGCCTACAACATAATCCTACTACGAAATATTTGCAGTAAAAGAAATCGGAAGTCATGCTCATCTTACTGAGATGTACCAACCCTAGGCTTTTGGAAAAGCGAAATGCGATTTGTATGAAAAATAGAAAAATACCTGGGTTACTTTGCCCAGCCACTAAAGTCGGGAACCTTTCATGATACTGCTTTGATTTTTAAAGTAAACGACATCTTTACCAACATTTTTGAATTGGACTTAAATATAATCTGGCTAGAGGTCATATTTACGTCAAAAATCGACGTGGGCAATGTTGGCAACAAGTGCAGATAACTTTACCCGCCCTCAAAAACAGCCAAAAAATTAATAAAACGTTGAAGAATAATGAAATTTTCTACAGCAATATATTATGCACACGATCTAAGAAAAACATATGCTAACAGAAAATACTAACGTTGCCATAGAATTTTTTTGCGGAAATTGAAATTATTCATAAAAAGTGGGCAATGTTGGCCAATATGACGGAATACGATTAACAGTTGAGTCTCTGTTAAATGTTGGTAACTTTTTATGCATAATTCACTATTTATTTTTCTACCAAGCCATCGATATCGGTATCGGTATCGGTATCGCCGATACATTACTACAAATATCGGTATCGTATCGGCAAAATCATGTATCGTTACATCCCTACTTGCAAGTAACACATTGCTTATTTTATACGACGACAATAAAATTTATTTGAAATTTATTATATCTTCACTGTGTCTTACATAATTGATTCTCAATCCGTCAGAACAATTTATGTTATAAAATGTTCAACGAGGTGTAAAGAGCTATGCAAATGAGAATTCAAATCGGTCTATAAAGTGCAGATTTTACACGGAAATTATATACTAAGTATGTTAAAACGCAACCGGGGAGTTATTTTGCTCCATTTCAAGGGAAAGTCTTGACTCTCGAGACTCATGCTATATCGATAAGACAAAATAAATACAATTAAGATAACTACTAATTTTAAATGTTTGTCTTTGTAGGCGTTGGTCTGATCACCCGCAAAGCTGCGAATGCCGTGACCCCTACCGTCGAGCTAAAGAAGGATGGAGACAACTACGTGCTGGTCACGTCCTCGACCTTCAAGACGACAGAGATGAAGTTCAAGCCTGGAGAAGAGTTCGATGAGGAACGCGCTGATGGTGCTAAGGTATGTACAAAAATACACATGTACAAGGAACGCTGAAAAAAGAAAAAATCAAGGTGACCGAAATTTGACCTTGCAAGGACAAAACCTAAATGGCATGTATTTCGATGAAACAAACATTCGACAAATTTGATTTCGAAACAAGAAAACAACGATATGTGTAGAATACGGGATAAACACTATTTTAAAGCTCAAGAATAATGTAGTTTTATTCTGGTAGTTTAATAATTATAAAATTCATTTAATTTTCTCTAGTTAGTATTATACAGAATTGATTGAAATCTCCTTATAGCTATAAGTCTAGTATAGGATGTCGATTAAAGATTTCAATAGAATCTAAACTGCAACTACAGGCTACAACGAAAATTGCGAAACTGCGTGTCTTACTTTTGAATAACTACCTAATTAAATAATTTACCAAGTTACCTACTAAACCATGAAACAATAGTATAAAAAGTTCAATATATTTTTAAACAAAATTTAAAGAAAGGGCCAGTAGTAAAGGTACATCAGTCAGAATCGACATTCGAAATCGAAAATTTAACAATAATTCCAAAAGTTTTCAAACTTCGGTCAAGTGAATGGTACATTGGGACGACAGTAAATCTCATTTTTCAACCTTGTCCGCAGTCCGGAACATTGTTAAAATTGCAATTAAATTATTTTTTTGCTGTATGGTCGTGAAAAAAATTCCAAAAGTTCTGCAAACTTGGG
>CAJQZM010018931.1:0-22169 GCA_907164665.1 Colias nastes | reverse complement strand
TCAACTACAAGTTGATTGGTGATTTGACTTTATTCGCGTTCTTAACATACACATTGGCCATTAAGGTCTTCCGTGCTGCCACATGAGTAGAAAGACGGAACAGAGACTAAGCTTCTTAAGAACGTGCAAAATTGTTACCTATTTTGGTAGGGTTGTCACAATAGGTTAAGACAAATTAAACAAAACATTTGTTAAATAGTTTTATAATTACACACAATTACATACATACTTACAAATGCTAAACTTGTAATAATAATGAAAGGTAAAAACACACCGTGTACAATTCTCTTCTTATTAAAAAAGGACCTAATAAAATAAACGCAAGTAGGTACTTACTTGAAAAAGTAATAATCAAAATATTTACTCACCTATTGTACTCCCTGGGATAGTTGAAGTATGATATATTTTTAGTTTTTCTAGTATTATTCATACACACAGTACAATAAACAACCATTTTTAACAATAAAATATTACGTTTTATATTAAAATATTCAAACTTGCAAGTTGCAACTAATAAAACAAACAACGTGCGTCGTATCAACCCTGAGACCGTCCTCAGCCTGTGCAAGCGCAAACCGGTTTTTTCCAGAATCGTTGCGTACGCGACAAGCGGCCTGTGGTCACACACACATGCCCCGCGTACTTGTAGTAGTGCAATCGATTCGCGCGGTTGTTTGAAGCTTAGTCTATGTTCCGTCTTTCTACTCATGTGGTGCTGCCGTGCACAGGTCAGTTCATGGCCATCTAGATGCAATGTGTCTAATAATACGTTGTTATGTGCTGGTAGTATTGTTCTCCTCAGTGCAGAGCCATGGTCTCCTACTGCTGTACCGGCCCAGGGACATCAGCGATGCGTGTGTCTTCTCCAAGCATTTGAGATACGATCTGTCGTTTGGCATGGGCATGTCTGATACTATTACTTTGGTGATTATTCCTTGTTACTAAGGCATTAGTATAGTGGGGAGGATTATAAGTCTATAAATGTTGCTCCAATGTAGACAGAGGTTTTAACCTTTTGATGACTTCTTATCAGACATTTATTGCTGTGTGATATTAATATTTATCCAAATCTAAACATTGTGTCTAATCTGCAATGCAGTATAATGAAAATTGCGGATTAATCTGAGAAGAATGAAGTCACAGCACAAAAAATAACCAACCAAATACCAACACACAATATTATTAATTGCATCTTTATAGACGATTTGTAGCTCATCCTTTTTGCTACGATTACTATGTTTGTTTCTTTGTTTGAAATTTTTATATTTTTTACATGGTGGCTTTTTTTCTATTTCTCTTTCAATAACTTCGTAGGTATTCCGAACGCTAACAGAGATCGACTACGGCTGCACCATAGAAATAGTAACCGAATCCCCAAACGACCACCTCCTAGTGGTGGTGCGCTACCCCACCACGGTGATCAGCAACTGCGAGCTGAACCGGGACGCCTTCACCATGCTGAAGAAGTGGAGGTGCATCCGCTTCTGTGACGTCACTGATACCAACCACCAGACCCATTACTTCACCTTCCATGTTAAGGATCGGCTGCGGTTCCGATTTGTCAGTAATAGCAGCATCAATGCTGATCTTAATGTGAGTGAAGTTGGTTTTTCTTCTTTGATTGGCGATTGTTTTTCTTTAATCGATTATTATTGACATTGAGGTTACATTGATATAAGATACCTACTGAAAAATGAGACTGACTTGTATCACACCATTTTTAATTAAGTGTAGTCCCCATTTAATTCAAGCAATCAATATTATTTAGTTAATCGTAAAGGTAATCTAACTCTAAACTGTTTGTTTGCCTCTTTAGCTTCAGGATCTCCCCGTGTATCAAGTCTTTGTCACCTGGGTATGCAACATATAAATAGAATTATCACCTTAATATTGACTTAGTTCTATAAATACCCTCAGTATATAATGAGTAACGTGTTACTCGTCCCCATCATCCGTGTTGAAATCACTTGGATGTACTTTTAATGACACATCATAATGTAATGATCAAATATACATGTTTAGACTATACAATGGATGCGCACTTAGATTTATCATGGCGGTTCACAATATACTAAGGTAATGCTTTGCCGTTGTTTTTTGTTTTCAAACTTGATACAACCTTGATATTTAATTCTAAAACTCATAAAAACTTGATAATGTGTCAGACAATTAAGGCATTAGGTATTTTATAAAATATTTAAAATAACAGGCCCAACAATTGATAGACGATATAGTAATAATCGAAATATAGGTATAGGTATCTATAAAAGGGAGGAAATAGCAAAAGGTATATAAAACGAAGTTCAAAAGGTTTCGATGATTAAATTGTATTTATTTATACGTCATATTTTAATGTTATATTTGCCTTAATACCCTTATAAATTCAAAAGGGCGTTGTCCTTAGCTCAAACCCAATTTACCCATATCTTTTTTGACTCTTAAGAATTAAGAAACTGTCAAAAGGTAGTCCTTATCTTCACTAATATTAAAAAGGGGCATATAAAGGGGAATCTCTATTTTTGTTTACGTAACCAATAAACTCAAAAACTACCTATTTCAATTGAATTATTTTGCCGGGCGAAGCCGGGACAGGCAGCTAGTTTACAATAATTACATAATTACCTACTTTAAAATGAAGATACCTTGTGTATGTTTTGATGAACGTAATAATTCAAATATGTATGTGATAAAAAATATACATATTTCGGAGCAAAGTTGCGAACATTAATAATTTTTGTTTTTTAGAGCGCACGCTCAGCGAATGCTGATCAAAATGATTTGTATAAAGTTTTAATTTATGTTTTGTTTTTCTTTTTATTTTAGAATTTTCTAACCGCAAAAGAGCTGGTTGTAGGTGACCTGAGCGCACATGTACATTTGCAAGTTGCATGTATTTTTTGGGACCCTTTTATTAGATACACCTATATAAACGTAACGTAACCGACTTCTTCAGACTCGATTTTGATCCACTTTGAACGGATATATTTAATTCAAATTGTGTACTTATAAAAGATCGGTAGGCGAGAATACATTTATATTTATATTTATTCGTCGCCCGGCAAGTGAAAGAGGCGGGTTCGAATCTTCGTGATCGAATTTTTCCATTCTTAAAAAAAATATTTATTCATCTCTGTTAATAAGCAAGGTATCTATCCTAGGCCCACTTCTACCAAGTGACGGTGACATCAGCTCGTCGGAAGCCCCGGGGGGGTTGTCTCCTCAAGAACGAGACCGTGTGTACGGTTGGAGACGATGACTTCTGCTTCACCAGCGGCGTGGTGTGCGACGGGATTAAGAATTGCGGCGTGGATGACTGGTAACGTTTTTCTACTGACTACAAAAAAGGAGGTTGTTTTCTTCTTCTCTTAATTAATGGCCCAATAAGAAGAAGGAGGTTCACAATTCGACTGTTTATTTGGGTTTGTACTTTGTTACCTCAGAACTTTCGAATGGGTGAAGCGAATTTGATAGCGAGGTATTTTATATTTGAATTTGTTGGTGCCTTTTAAATTTTGTCCATTATGACCACAGATCACAGAAACTAAAATCTAATTATGACTAATTAAAGCCGGATTAGTTTCTTGTTATAAAAAATTTGAAATGTGAAGTCAAGCAATTTATTTATTCTGAATTGTGTATGTATTTAAATTTATTTGCATTTTTTGGCAGACACTGGTGGACAAGTTAATCAAATCATAAACCGCTATTATTGTAAAACCGTTAATAAAATAGATATAGGTATTTTTTTGATATTTCCAATCCTATTTAATTTAAGACCTTAAAGTAAAGATTAGTATTATCAATTTTTTTGAAGCAATCAGGTATAAAGAAAGCATGTGTAGGTATGTAATATGTATCATAAATAAGTAACACTTACATTAATTTATTAATTAACTCGTCGAAATTGATTGAATTTGACTCAAAATTGATTTGACGTTGTTATTGTAGTAATTATTGCAATTATTATATTATGTACATTCGTTTCTACATTGTTAATGTTTTGTTCGTGCAACAAACAAGCAAGAACATACGTATATTTCGATTTCGCGAATTTGCCTAAAAGTGTATTTTTATTATTCTTACGTTATGATTGATGTTCATCGAATAGAATAAAAAAAAATATTGATATTGAATTTGATTGATTGAAATTTTAAATTAGAACTTCTACAGTGGAATTACTTATTAGTAATTACATATTTAAGAACATGTTTTTGTAATAGGTATTTAATAATACGTTCTTCAAGTTCGACACACAATAGGAATACAGTTTGTGACCTAACTGTGGTTTTGTATACCTCAAATAGGATAATTTTATTGACTTTACGTTCATACGAAAATTGTATCTTCAAATTATAGTTTTATACAATTTTTTATCCTTATCAAAGGATAGGAAACTCGACAATGTTTTTGTTGTTATGTACCTACAATTACCTTAGAATACGTCGTGAATGGTGCGATTATTCAATCAATGAAGCAACATCAACATCTCAGGGCCAGCAGTTTCGTAACTCGCTTGAGGACGTGGAATGTTTGTGTCTTATCGCTTTGGATGATTTGGATGGTGGATGGTGATGTTTTATGGATGTCCTGGATGTGGGTCGAGCAAATACTATTGACATAGCTATTAGGGATGTTTATATGAAAAAATTAAAGCCTAAACTCTGTATGACTAATACAAAACAATTTTCAAATTTCCTGAAGATTCATCTAACCATACCTATTTATCGTAAAAAACGCTATTCGAGAACCTGTTCTATTCTAAATAACTAAACTAGTTAGATGGAAAATTTTATTAAAAATAACATGTTTCTTAAATATATTTAAATTAGAAATAGGTTGATATCAAGTCAATACAATTTAATTATTAGGTAATTAAGTAATTACTGTATCACTATGTCCAATGGAAAAGGTACAGACCTAACCTTATCAAACTATATGGCATGTAAATTGGTTACGAACCAGCTGTTTCGCAACAGACAGTCAAACTGTAATTTATATTTGTATAGCGTTAATGCAACATTGTTTATTATTTTATTATAGGTTTACACAACATTTACTTCGGCATGAACTTTTAATGACTTTCAAAGATACATTGTTCTTAAGTTTTGTAAAAATAATAAACTTTTTAAGAACAGGATTAAACCTACCGAATTTCATACGCCACGACTTTACGTTATATGAAAGTAAGACATCAGTATTATCCATCAAGATTTAGTAGTTATAGAAAAACAAACATAAACGACACATAAGTGATATAATAGATAGATAACAACAAAACAGACTAAAATAAACTATTTACTGTAACAACTCGTATTAGCTATGCGTATGTGTTTGTAATTTGCAATTTTGCAACATTGATGCACTCCTCGTGGTGATATTTTAAAACTTCTGTATACTATACCTATAGGTCTCCTGTGAATTTCTATGCAATTCAGTGGCGGTACGGCTCGTTAAATCTAAATAGCTTGTAATGGGGTAATTGTGCAGGTTCGACGAGCGTAAATCTCAATGTTCGCTACCCGTGGAGAGGCTGGGCTTCGCCCCCGTGGTGGCTGTGATGGCGGCGGTGCTCTGCGCCCTCCTCGCGCTAGCTCACATCATCCAGCGCTGCCTGCCGCCCCTCGCTGACTCCTTCTTCATCTTCAACGCGAATGAGGATAACAGACTCTGTATCGACCCCTTGCTAGTCCCCAGAGACGCGCCTCCACCTGACATTCCCATCACGAAACGGACATCTATAATTCCGGTATTCTGTTGTTTATCTTTATATTTCTTCTGTGCGTGTGTTTGTCACTGAACTACTCTTAAATGGTCGACCGAATATTTTTTGCTAATCTTCTGGTGGATTAGGTACGTCCGGCCACGGGCAAAAGCTAGTTTATGTATGTGACAGTTCCTCACCACGAATGACTAGGCAGATTTTGAGGAAACTTTCACGCTTGTATAACATGCACTTCATTGAATATTTATATGTTAGACGACTACTTTACCTGCAAACTCGTGGGAATATTATCCATCATAGTTTAATTGCCAACATAATGTCTACATCCGGCACGCATCACTTTACTTACATAACAATGGCAAAAACAGTGTCAAGTTAATACTTAGTAACAAAAAATTAATAGCTATATGATAATTTACTAACTACCTACATTTTTTAGGAGTAAGTAGGTTATGATAACGCACAAATGAATTTCATCAATACACATTTTAAACCGGCGTGTCTGTCTGTCTTTTTGCGATAAACCTAAAAAAACGCACCGATTTTCATTCTGTTATTAACAATGGATAACAAGGATTTCGAGGAAATTTAGTCTATAATTCGTTAAGTTCTGGACAACGGATGAAGCCACGAGTTGTAACCTAGTGAAATATAAAATTATTGTAAAATTGAAGATTTTTTATTCTTCATAGCGAAGTGCTTGGTCGATCTCGCCTGATGGTAAGCTAAGATATGGTCTAAGATGGAACGCGCTTCAGATTTTATGCAAACATTTGTTAATTAAATACACAGGTATTCTCGAGTTCCTCCTCCGAGGAGAGTGGGGGGAGCCTGGAGACCGGGATGGATGTAGCTGACATGGAGATGCAGCCGATCAGCATCACTAGTCCACAAGAGGAATTGTCGCCAACCGAGGTTTATTAGACTTTAAATTTATTATTTTATAGTCTAAATGAAACGGCGATCTTTGCACAGATTGTATTTTTTCAGTTATTTTTATGACAGTGAGGTAGAGGTAGGTGAGACCTATCAAAAGTTATAAAATGAGTAAAATCGACTTGTTTACGAGATTGTCAATAACCGCCGCCATGCGTTCAAGCTTCTGCGGGATTATATAATTAGTCGCATCACTTACTTAGCTTCTATTCCATTTAATACACACGGCATATATAAGATAAACAATTATTTATAATTTTAATACTTAAATAGGAAATTGGTCATTATCTAGATTCTAGATTCATGTCTCGACTTATTACCTATTAGTAAGTACCTAACCTGACTGTAAACGAAGTTCATTTTTATAATATTTTTATGATTATTTTTTAGCAGGAAACAAAGGAACCGGAGTCCACTCGCAAAAGCAATCTGAAATCTTTGACCGAGCGCCTGCAGGACACCTTTAGGTCTTTTACCCGACGACGGTCTAGCTCGCCCAAACCAAACAATGTATAGATTCACTACTTTTTGTATACAATATTATAAAATATAAAAAATATTACAGATGTGTTCTATTATCATTTGATAACAAATCTGAATCTGAATTTAAACTATGTTTCAATAAATCGCACTTGTCTCAATGGAAATCTAATTTTTTATATTAACATATCTACCCGTAAAAAACTTAATATTCAATTGAATACAATCATTACGTTATTATCAATATCGGATGTAATTTATAAAAAAATCATAAAAAATATACTACTTAAAATAATAATTATGCGCCACAATGTTTTCTCTTTTCAAGTTTTTTATTTAGGGTCGGAAATTAAGTCATATAATTTTAACCACCAAGGAAAATGTATGTAACAAAAACATCAGTAGCATCGTAACATTGTTACTCACACCACCGTAATATAGAATTAGAACCTCAATTAGCGCCTACATGATTTTGCAACCGGGAAATTTCGCGCACACTGGCGCAAGTGTTAACATTACTACTAATTATCTTTTTGTTTGTGTTACCGGACATCGCGGGTGTAATAACTAATAATACCAGCTCAACTAGATTAACTGAGTGTTATTTAATACTTCAAAAAGCAATTAACACGTTACACGATCAATCAGTAAACATGGCCAATTTTCCGCGCATTGCACTTTGTGATAAAATTAATAAAATATCGAGATACCTATGAAGAAAATTTCTCGGAAATTCTCGTCTTCAACGATCAAGTTTTTACGCGACTGCCTGAAAGGGTAAAATATCTTTAAGGATTCATTAGTAAATTACATAGAACCTGAACACTACAAGGTGCTTAGAATAGCTACGTATAAAAATGTATAAAACTCAGTTTATATATGTATTACGTATTCTAAGACAAGGTGTATATAAAAGGCATAATGTACCTACTCATAAAATTTTGGAGGCTATATGAAATTAAATCACACAAATATGAAATTAAATCCTTTATTATCATCAACCCTTTACTACGTTATGTTGTTAATATTAATGTATTTTTGTTAAAATTTAATAGTTCCTACGGCAGAGGTTCCAAGTTTCAATATAAGCCCACTACTACGCACGTTAAAGCTGGGTATCGACTTCGCGCTCCTGGCGCGCGCGCCATGAATGACCGCGCCGAGAGTGCGTTCCGCGGAGCGCGTTCCAAATAATTGAAGTATATCAACTAAGCGCGCCTGGCGCGCGTGGCAACTGTTCCAGTGTTTGACCGTTCATCATGGAAGCTAGTCGTGTACGAGCAGCAGCAGCATTTTTTTCTTTAACTCCGGCACAGGGACTCCCATTTCACTACTGATTTCTCTCCAAGCATCTTCTCTAAGCGATTTATTATGATACGAAGAAATTTTACTGTTCCACAAAACTTCTTTCGTACCATATAGCTGAATTAATTTACGGCAACTTTGGCTATCCATAATTATTACTCGGAGCGCAACAAACACAAAAAATACGACAAACCCGTCTCCATTGGCGCGCGCGCCACGATTGATGCGCGGTAAAAAACCGACACCCGACGGAACGGACCGCTCCGCGTTCGACCGCTCGAGCTCCAACGAACATTTTGGCGCGCGTTCCAAACTGGTATCCATTTCACGCGGCTGGAGCGCGCGCCAATGTTCGATCTCTTGGAGCGCGAAGTCGATACTCACCTTAATACCATTCACTTAAGAGAATTAGCGCATTACTTATATGAAAAGTTGATATATTATAGTTACAATCGCCCCCAGTAAAGACACCTATTTTTTTATTTACCATACATAATCGTAAAATAATTATCTTACAACGACATTGATATACATGATTGCAAGTTAACAATTTGTATGTAATTAATTTTGTATTTTGAGTACCTACGTGACTTATACGGGAACTATAATTAAAATTATATGTATTTTACGTGTATTGAATATGATCGTTACTCCTAGTATTTGTATATTACTGAAAGTTACCAATCCAAAATTTAAATTTCTTTACTTTTTACGCATTACTTTACCCATTGTAAATTTAAAAATATGGATTAATGTATTACTGATATTGACTCAATCACCTTTATCAGTTTAAATCTGCTTATGAATACTTAGAAATAGGTAATTTGACCACGTTCTAGTTTAGTTTATTTTCTAAGAAGCATAATATTTAAAAATATAAGTAATAAGGATACTTTGGTCTGTGCTTTGGTATTTCTTATTCGAGCAAGAAAATTTTTAACTTAGATAACATCGACGAATTACTTCTATTCATAAAGGCAATTAATAAATCCTCGTGCGCCTAGTAAATAGGTACATAGGAAATCCAAACACTTTTTAAAATTTACTCCTTTATTGATGTAAATAATTCTAACACTACTTTCTACTGCGTGTAGAAGTACCAAGATCCTTGCCGGAATGCCGGATACATACAAATAATGTTTCTTTGCTAATCCGTCATACATCTATACTAATATTATAAAGCTGAAGAGTTTGTTTGTTTGTTTGTTTGTTTGAACGCGCTAATCTCGGGAACTACTGGTCCGATTTGAAAAATTCTTTCGGTGTTAGATAGCCCATTTATCGAGGAAGGTTATAGGCTATATATTATCATCACGCTACGACCAACAGGAGTGGAGCCACGGGGGTGAAACCGCGCGGAGCAGCTAGTTTTGAATAAAACATGTTTTGTTACGTAATGTAGATTATATTTCAAACCCTGTTTCCGGGAACGCGTATACAAATGCTAGTTTCAAGTTAAATAAACCAAATGTGAATAGAACCTGTGATAGAACTAAGCATGGTAATATTAGAAATTTTTCTGAGTATTTACAGTTTACTTCCATTGCCCCACGTAAGGTCGAATTGGTTTAAAGAAAACTAAATAAAATATTAAATACCATTTAATGTGTACCACATAATATGTATATACTCACAACATTTTGATGTTTTTATATTATATTTAGTAGAAAAAAGATAAATCGTACTATACTATGCGATAGTGTTTTTTAATACAACGCACAAATATTAATCCTTTTTTTTCTAGTTTTTTTCTTGGTCTCAGAAAATAAAATGTAATAATTTAATAAAACCTGCCTACATATAATTATTATAAATGTTTTCCATTATTAAATATACATATTTATGTGCGGTTGCGCTTAATATTTACGATGTATGTATGTATAGGATGAACGTGATGCACTTTAATGTTTATTAGGTCACACGTACGCTCCTTTTCTATGGAATAGGTACCTTGTCTACTTGGATGACAAGCTTTGTATTTTCTTTTATGTGTCCTAACTACATCGATTTATCGCCCCCGATACCCCCTGCATACAAAATTTCATGGAAATATTTAGATTGAGATTCAGATTTATATGATAGACGGAAAGATTAGATAGATATATGTACAATGTATAAGATTAGTACCTATTTACCAAAACAATGATTCAGCCCGCGGTTATGCACGTGTGGCTAGATAAATAGATTATGTTTTAGATATATCTGCATGAGTAACAATGCCAAATATAGATTAAAATATAGAGCAATGACCTCCGTCGTCATCTCAACATTACAGATTTATATACCTAGTAAGCATTCTGTCACTTTATAAGTAATGTATTTATAGTTATATTAAATCAGCAAAGATGCACAAGATTTCATCGTCAAATAAAAAATATGAATATCTTATCTAATGATATTAGATGTTGCAACACTATTTCATGTTGGATGTTTTCAGGGGCCCTAAATTTTTTAACGAAACGTGTTGTAGTTCCGGCTAGCTCGGTCAAAGAATTTTATTGACTAGAAATGCAAGAAATTTAAATCTTTACAACAAACCCGTTAAATATGGTAATATGACTATAAAATACATAATCTAAAGCCGAGAATAGATCCTTTACAAGCATTGCAATTTGCATTACCTACGTCGTTAATGAAGTTAAATATAGACTGAGAAACTATTTAGTTGTAAATAACTACACAAATACAAACTATTGAGTACGGTGTTCTATGAAATACGAAGATAGTTTATTACAGGGTAACGTCGTATTGTCGATATGTTAATTAAAAAGTTTAAACATTGAATCATATTTTTAAAAATACAAAAATACTATTTCTTTGTTTTATAGAATACAAAGGGGAGTCAATAAAACAGTCAAGTAGTGAAGAGCTCTTTTTTTTTAACCTCCCCTGCGTGTAATTAGCCACAATTTGCCCTATCTACGACGGGAAGATGAACTCTTAAATTCACCCTTAATTTGGCCTTCGACAGAATATTTTTTATTTCAATTGTTTAAGCAATTAAATCCTAAAATTGTTATTTAAAAGATTTCAAACTTTAGAATAAAAAAGGCATAAATGAATAACATATCTACTTACACGTAGGTAAGTACTGACTGCTGTGAAATTAAGTATTAAAAATATATTTTAACAATGTAATATAATATAGAACCAACTTTTTGTTGTAATATGTAAGATGGCTTTAAGAATGATAATTTTATTAAAAACAGATAGATTTCTATGCCAATTAAATTCACGGAATAATAAATACAAAAATACCGGAAATACGAAACTACTAAAAAGTTGTTTAATAGATTTTAAATGTTAGCTATTTAAATGACCTTATCTAATTCAAGTCTCTCGAGATTAATCTGTTGATGTATTTAATTTTAACAAGTATAAATAATATTTAGTATTTACACACGCATATATTAAATTGCTGTACCAATTTCGATGAAGTCCTTTTCCTTACAGATTGAAGGCAATGTAAATCAAAATTATATAAGATCAACATACATATTATACAAAATATACACACATATGTAAATAATTTGAAGTATATATTTACTCAGAAGCTTTAATAGATAATCTTATATAAATATTTTATTACATACAAATACGTACGTGCATAATTGATATTTTTTTTCTTTTAAGTCTGTTAACAAACTGTGAAGGTTCTTCACAGTTTAATCATCGTTAGTACCTACAAATCAAAACTTATGAGGGTCATTTAACAAGCACTTATGTTAAAAACAACACGTAATAGTCCTTTTTATGTTATTTTACACGTTTAGCTTAAACATTTAACATTTGGTTCTTAATATCCGCCAACCGGCTGAGTATACGAATATAAGATAAATACATTTTTTTTTTGTTTTGCCATTGTTGACTATTAACTATAAAAAAATATAAAAGTACCGTGCCACATTCGACCAATCAATGGACATTGGCCACAGATCAATCATTGTAATGTATAGTTTGGAAAAGCAACGATGAACTACTATGAATGGTGGTATATGCCGGTCCATACTGGAAGATGGACTGGCGAATTTTTACGCACTTAACTAATCATAAAATAGTTTAAATGGAGTTCCAAATTTCACAACCTTTTGCAATTTTTTTAGAAAGTTCGTTTAGTAGTTATAGTAAATTTGAATGACTTATTTTTTTTAGTTTATAATGTAACACCAAAATAAGCAGACATCATAAACATCGGAAGATCACGAAATTATATAGAAAATGATTATCAACAAGCAGATCGACCGGTATATCATTTATATTATTTTATTCAGTCAACCCACATCTCTAATATATTTAAACATCATACAGTTCAGAAAAATGAAGTTCTTCTTTTCTAATTAATAAAAATACGTGGGCACCGTACGTCACAATATTAAAAGCAAAAAAAAATCAATAAAGGTTACTTGTCTGGTTTTAATTATTCGTGAATTTATAAACACAACACCGAATGTGGTCAGACAATGAATTTATCGCAATTTTAAAATTACTTTATAGTAGGTAGGTATGTATATCTGTATTCTATTGTAATAAAATTAAACTGACGGTTGATGCTAGCGCGTTCAAACGTACAAACTCAGTTTTATTGTCTCAGAAATTACTGCACCGATTTCAAAAAATCCCGGCAAAAATTTCCGTGGCCGGGGTGTACCGCTAGCCTAATATAATATATTATATATTTGCATAGAACCAAACACACGAAAACCGTTACTTTCGATGTCTAATCTAATCTAAGAGTCGTCTTAAAAGAAACGTCCTAAATTTTAGATAATTGTTACAATGTATAACTGTGTCAATTCGTGCAAAACAAATACATAAATAAGTACAGTCATAGTCGTCTCATACGTAGTAAAAACTAAAAAACGGTTTTATTGTCACCGATCCGAAAAAATACACTTATCAAAAGTGTATTTTTTTAACGTTTGAATTAAATCTAGATCCGTTTTGAATGAAAGTCGAGTCTAATGGTGTCGGTTACATAAAAATTATACTTTGCTTTCTCATGTTCAGGTGATTGAGTGTTTGTGCTCTTTAATATACTACCTTAGTTGTTAGTCCCCTCTGCCCGCTGGACAGTCCACATATTTTTTGGAATAACAAAAAATACTTAAGTTCAATGTAAAGTTGGCAAACTTATAATCATTTTAATGAATGGAATAAATTCGTATAATATCATAGTTGCGGAAACATTTCAAACGTTTGAGGAGAACTCCAAACTCCAATTACCAGCACAAAATGAAGTATTTATTCAATGAGTTGTTGAAACTATAAGTAGCTTTCCGCGCGCCGATCGAGCAACAAAAAGCACCTTGTATCCGTCGCCAATGTCAAATGCATCGAAACCGGTTCAGCTGTTTCGGCGAGAAAATAAAACATACAAACATAAAAACACACTTTCTGATTTAGAAAATGCTATCTTTAATATAATATTATAAAAGGTGTCTCCATAGAAACATGTAAGTACTATTTTAATAATTATACAGTTCAGAAATAGAAACGTGAATAGAAAATAAGAACAGCAATGTGCTTTGCCATAAAATCCATTTAACACGTATACATTGTTTGTGAAGGTTAGGTTTTTATTTTTTTCTACCTATTTCACACCGTGCATCTCTGATGTACATTACAGTACTTATAAGGAGATACAGCCTTTAACAATAAACTAGTGACCAACCGCGACTTTACTTGCGTAAAAATTAAAAAATAAGGTTTCCCGTTCCCCATACCAATTACCACAGTATCATGTTTCAACCTAAGGTTTCGACATTTTAAATCGTAACATTCAACGACCTGTTTCAAGGTCCAATATAGCAACACGAGATGTCAAAAAAAAAACCTTCGAATCGAATGCGAAATCATAACAAACAATATTTTATATGAAAATGTTAAAAAGGTAGCTACTGAAGTAATAAATAAGAAAAAAATACACATTCAAATACAGCCATGAGATACCTAGTCAGGATTCTAATATAGGGTTATAATTATTTACATTAATTATATGTATAATATATCTATCCTCTAACTTAGGTGGCCTGGAAGAAATCGCATTTAAACGATAAGGTCACCTTTTGTACTTTACCTCGCATCCATACAAATATATATACTGTACCTATGATGTGGTAGAATAAATGGTTAAATAAATAAATAATTAATCACAACGCATTAAAAAGGAGGGTCATTCAAATATTGTGTAATTTATGTTATAGATTAAAATGTAATTGTGATTAATTATAGATTAAAATGTAGGAATTGTAATTCATTGATTGATAAGTCTCGAAATCGTACAAGCCTCTCGCCCTTGGCCTTGTCCTAATTACAGGAATGTTGAAAAATAAATAAAACCATAGATTAGGCTCAATAAAAGAGGTAATTAAATTTTTGGCCCCGAACTGAAGTATAATTACAGTTAGCTCATTAATTGATAATTGTTGTCAAATGTCTTTAAACATCCTTGCTCCTAATTATCACATGGGATTAATATACCTATTAACTATCTTCAGTCTTTCTCTATTATTATTTTTTAAATAGGTACTTAATGCGTATGAGGAGAAATCATGAAAATTTTTGGACATTTGTTGCAAATATATCTAGGTTCATAATATATGTCAATATTACACTGTTACACGTTTTTTATGTTCATTTACTTTTGTTTTAAATTCGTTAATTGTTGTCACTAATACCTAATCAGCTCCAATAGAAAGTATTTCAACGTGAACAATAGCGTTCTTTAATTCTTTAAATAAAATGATAGTTTATAAACTAAGATACGAAATAAAGCATATTCAATTCTATAAAACCTCTCTTGAGATAAATGTAAAAGATAACACAATTGATATTACACATTGTGATATTATAATGCAGTTAAAAAATAATAAATCGCTTTAGCAATGCATTCGCAAGGACCATGCACATTCCTAATTTAAATTCAAAAAAACGTAACGTTCCAAAGATACTATACTACCTTCTTGTATATGCATGTAAAAATCTGGGTAGTAATTAACTTATTAATTCTGAATATTGTAAATAAAAATAAATTAAAGAAACATTTAAAATCAACATCCACCAACATTTCAAATTTTCCAATTCTCTATTTAACCATTGATTTACACATTAATTTGCATTCGTCTTCTCTAATTAAATTTCTTATTTCACTTAAAAATAACAATAAATAAAAAGAACAACGATGACACTAATGAATCATTATTCATAATCAAACGCGTGCATCTTAACCGGGTTCATTAAAATATACACAATATTATGTCAACAAATCGCAGAAACGACTTACCTTTACACGACTCACGAATACGGCCTAAGACGAGCACGTAACACGACCACCCCAAGACGACACTGAGACAACACTCGCGGAGACGCGGACGGCCGCGGCGGCGGCAGCTGGCGGCTGGCGGCAACTAGGCACTCAGCCAGCTCCTGCGGCACCCCGACCTACCTACCTTTTACTTTTAGTTTCATTGTCTCCTCGCTACCCATTTATCTACTATTTACATAGAAAATTTATTTAACGGTCGTTTTTATCTCATTATTAATTTAACGGTCCGGAACGTTAACAATGTATCGATTAGGGTTTGATTACAATTACAAAATATAGTTGTGCTAGATCCGTGACGATTAAAGAATATCTAACCCTCAACCTCATTTTATAATAAGGTGCTAATTAGATTTTCTTCGTAAAAATTGCAATTGAAGAAAGTAAGGTCGCTAAAAGAAATGCAATTGAAAGTAAATTTATACAATAATAATTGTACTAAGATTACTACCTATCTTAGATTTCAAATTTTTTACGAGAAATAATTGGCCCTTTGCGAAGTGCAAAAAGCCAATTATTTAATTGCAATAGTTGAACTGATTAATAATTGTTGCACTTAACGTTTTAAGCACATAAAAATAATCATAAAAGTTTAATTGCACTAGGAAGTACTGCTGTTTGTTTAATGACATTCCACCGAATCAACACGAGCAAGATATTAGATAGATATAAATCCTACTTTACAGCATATTGTTGTATTTACTTTTTGCCTTCGTATTATTGAATTGTAACGGAAATCAGGAGAAAACACCATTGTAGGTAAACATGTTTTCATTTAAAAAATTAGGCCTAATAAAAAGTGAACTTTATAAATTTTCACTTTTTCTCAAATGGGAGACGGCCACTTGTGAGTTGTGACACTTTCGTTATGACTCTTTTTTTAAAGATATATTTTGGAGACCATGGCTCATTTTATAATATTACTAGCTGTGCCCCGCGGTTTTACCCGCAGTGCTCCGCTCCTGAGTCTTAGCGCGATGATATATGTATAGCTATTGCCTTCCTCGATAAATGGGCTATCTAACACCGAAAGAATTTTTCAAATCGGACTAAGTAGTAGTTTCTAAGATTAAAACAAACAAAAACACAAACTCTTAATAAATGCTCATAAAATAAAAACTACTGGGCCTAGCCGAATAAAATTTTTATGGGACCAATTCGACACCATCCCGTATCGAACAAAAAAAGAATCACGTAAATATACCGGCCGAATTGATAACCTCCTCCTTTTTTTTGAAGTCGGTTAAAAATGGAGCCTAATCGTAACCAGAGCGCTTCCTTGTTTTAAAGAGCGCATGAAAATTCCCCACCATGTTGTCAAGTTAATGAAAATTCTTGTGAAGCTTGCTTGAACATAGACAAAGTTGAACAGTAATATCATAATAAAAGTTAATTTTACTTGAGTACAAAATATCATTATATTTTTGCATAGATAATTTTGTTTTTTATTAATTATTTAGTCTCATGTGCTGTGCCCTTGTAGGATATGAGGCAGATGCCTTTTCATCGGTTTCCGTGAACGACTTTCTTTGCGGACAAGATGATCAGCCTTCTGTTACTAGCGGTCCGCCCAGGCTTCGCCCGTGGTACATATTTATGTTTTCTCTAAATACATACCTAAGAACCATCCTCGTACTTCAAGGAATATAATAAAAAAAGAATTATCGAAATCGGTTCAGCCGTTCTCGAGTTATGCGCTTACCAACACATTTTGCGATTCATTTTTATATTATAGATTATCACACTATCAACTATGTATAATCTATTATTTTATAGCATACACTGTGAGCATACCTATACCAAGCCTACTTATACCTACATACGCGACGTTAGTATTTTAAGGAGTACTATTGAAGAACCGAAAGTAGATCATTTTTAAATCACTTATCTCTGGAAATATACAAAATGTAAAAAAAAATCTATGTTTTACCTATAGAATAAATATTTTCGAAAAGGATTAGGTATACTTTTCACTTTAAAAATCCTTATCACACAAAAATGGAACAATAAAACATTTTATTGCGAACAGTTCGTTCAACAACAAAATAATCATAAATGTATAAATCAAATGGCATTATTTAGATGGGAGGTGGTGGCGTGGTGCGGCGTGCTGGCAGCGGCGCTGGCGGCGGGCTCGCAAGAGGCGGACCCGCTGCAGCAGGCCCTCTTACTCGTGGACCTGTTGAAGACTGGTGACTACTTACTTCTCTTTGAGAACCCATTTTATTCTACTATTGTAGTATAATAATATTGTAATTTGTACTAGCTAACTCGAGAACAGAACAACCCGTTGATTAAAATTGTTTACGAATGAGTGAGTCTATTATTGGTATTTATTTATTATTAGATATATTTGGTATTATTGGTTTTTGTTCCTTGTCTTTCTAGGACAAAAAAGTTTCTAAAAATCTGATTTAATATCTTTAAGGTGTAACTAAGAAGTACATAGGTAGGTACAGGCCGATTAAGAAGAGCTGGAACGTCAACACATTTACACATTGCACATGTGTAGTGTCTGTGAAGACGCGCGCGGCGTGACGTCATACCGCATACGCATCATGAAAAGTCTGCCCGTCTCTCTCGCGCGCAGACTAGCTTATGAGAGTGAAGGGGACAATTATTGTTTTTATTTTGCAATTGTTTATAAATAAAGGGTGATGTAATTTAAACAAAGACGTTAGGTATGCTACTAACTATATTCGACGAGATACTTCGCGGCACGCGGATTAGAATATTTTTTTACTTTACCTAGGTTAAGTTATGTAATAATTTTAATACATAAGTTTTGTAAACAAAATGTAAACGCCGTAAGTTAAAATTTTCATACATAGCTGAACAAATATACAGCTTTTATTGTAATGTAGCCTTATCATATTACAATTGATTATGAGAATAAATAATTAAGTTCATCGATTGAGTTACTTTTAAATTGTAATTTTACATATAAATTATGAGAGCTTTCATATTATCTACAACGCACCCATTTTACAATTCAAGTCTACACTTAAACTAGAGTCGCATTTATTTTTGAACATACTGTATAGTAAATTGCATAAGTGTGAGTACTGTGAAGATGCCAGCTTTCCTTAATCGGCCTGTAGGTACTTTTATTTTAGTTTACGTTACTATTAGCACCTATTAGTTTCGACTTTTAATAGGTACTTACCTACTCGTAATAAACAATATGCGACATATTGCGGGGTATTTTACTGTTTTATTTCGATTACAAACCTGTTGTAAAAATGAATGATCGTGGTGCATTATTTATTACATACATTCTATTTTTTTATTGGTCTCTGCATTTCAACAGAATACGCCAGAGTCAAAGGCGAGAACATAATTCTCAGGAAACGTGAGCTAAAGTTTCGAAGCTCTGTTGACGACGAAACCTGCCCGCCGACTGAACCTACTGACACAATATGTAAGTATATATTGTAATATATAATAATCAAGTAGTTAAATATTGAAATAATATGCTTTAATTACGACATTCTACAGCACAGATTTAAATAAAAGTAGGAATCAAAAAAACAGTGTATAATTCTTAAATATAGGCCACGATTCGTCTTCCATAATATGTAGTGTATAACATTTTTACTGCACAGCACCGATAGCTGACGGCAGAAGATCTGGGGTTCAGCACGGCAACTTATTAACACCCCATCCTGTGGTGTCACGAAGAAAACTATATAGTAAGTTTAATAATACTAATGTTGAGAAATTTACAATCATTATTCATATTTCTTTTTTTTTTACACTTCACAAAACTAATTTTTGAGTTATGCGGAACCAAATGCGTGGCTATATATTTAAAGCAATAGATACAGAATACTGTCCGTTTAAAAATTATAGCAACTCAATTCATTACATGAGTTACCAATCCTATGCATTCAAGAATTAAAAACTAACTACTGCGTTAGGTTTTTATTGCAAAATGCCACTCGTGGGTGTGGCGAGAGGTGTTCAGGGGAGGGCGTAATCATTCATTTTCAGGATGGTTTCCGCCCAACCCCTGGCCAATGACCAATGATTTCATTCGCTCGCTATTATTGCCAATTCTACTACATAATATACCATATATGTACCGAAATCGCAATGATTTGCAGCTGTGTTCTTGTTGATTAGATGAACCTGTCTAATTGGGTAAATAATTCAGTGAACATTATTTTAAGAAAGCAGAAGACAAGATTACGAAGATGCATTCGGTCCACATCCTGGCGGCGACATCCCCAAATCGACTACAACTACCATTACGTCACCAAAAACGGAAACAACAACGAAACAAACTTTGACATCTAAGAGTATATCGATAACATCTTCAACCAGTGAAAGTCCTAAAAGTAAAATATATACCACTGAAGAGCACTCTTCAGCTATTATTACACAACAATCGTTCCATACGAAACTCGAAAATCCTGTGAAAAACGAACTACCGCCTAAAAAACTGGGTAAGATTTAAAACTTCTTTGATATATTTTGTAGAAAGACTACCCATACTTTTCTTATTTTGTAATATCATTTACAACAGGCTGTGGATCAGGTAGATCTATTTCATTCATAAGCAAATAATCGTTCTCATACTAATGCTAAATTATTTCACCAGGGTTTAAAAATGTTGGATTAAGTCATAAAAAAGCGTTCACAAAAACGACCCGAGATCCAGTCATGGAGCAGGTCGCTTCGGAAATAATGAATGAGATGAAAGATTCCAAAACCCCAAAACTTAAGAAATATGCTTTTTATTCTGCGCCGCTTCTCAGCCCTAAAACAGAGAGAATGACAAAGTTCGAGAACTTCACCAGGGGTACAATGAGGATCCACCAGGCAACCAGCAAGCGGTATCCGCTACCACTGCCTGAGAACAATGCATTCTGCTTCTTCCACCCGGACAGCGCTCTATGTCGCACTATAATTTAGATTTTGCCCATCTAGTTCAATATTTATGACTTGAATTCTTCTATAGATCATGAGTATTATACATATGCGCAGCAGCATTTATGAACTTGAGTAGGTATGGGGCGTTTAAATGTTTATACCTAGCGAGGCCACTTTAGGGTCAATTTTTAATAGCGCAGAGACGAAACGTATCGAAGGCCGAAGCGCGAAATTCTTTACAACCTAAAAAAAGCCGCGCGAATGCGTTGGTATTCTGTTGGTAGAAATTACGATAAATCGCCTCATTTTCTAGCGGGGCCCTCCGCGCTCCGTTGTATTATATAAATGAATAACTACCTAAATCTAAGACCTAAATAGGTAAAAATTTTGCTAGTTAAGAATATTCGTCTCTGTAAATTTATCATCTCTTGTGATACAAATGCAGGAAGGTCAGTATTTGTGGGTACTGTGTCATCTCGATATACTTAAGATGTAGATTTGCTAGGTAACATAATTCAGGTTCGTGAATCAATGAACGTACTATTATGTGTAACATGGTTTGCTAAATGTGTAGACAAATGCTGTGTCAAATGATCGCGTCAATTAAAATTTAGAAAAGGTGTTTAAATAAAAGCACAAAATAATTTTCATCGTTTTATTACATTAAGAAACCTAAATTTGACAATATTTTCCGTTACGGTGAAAATAGCATTCTTATACTATATTGAAATTTCAGTTTAAATTCAGTTCCCAAAAACATGCACAAAGATAATTATCATATTCATTTAGTAATATTGAGGTAGTTATTAGTTTCAGAACTTATACCAATTACAAAAATGGCTCTAAAAATAACAGTAAAGAAAAATTTGTGTGGTACATGTGTGAACGTCCTGTGTGAACTGTAGTGAACGTAAACAAAACTTCTATATATTGTACCTGCGACCTAACGATATGAGAAGCATCAACACGACGCCGCGCGCCAACTAATACATACCGTAAACATTTATTTATTATTCAATATTACACATATTACATGCCGTTCGGGACGCGTGCCTCACTCGGAATGCGCCTGATCAAGCACGCACAATCAAATCGAAAACCATTCGATCACACGCCAAATACACAAAATTGATTACACACATTACAAATTAAAGTATAATTAATGTAACAGTACAATCAACCAAACAAGAACGATAAAGGTAATTAGCGAACATGACATGTAAGAGTAAGGGAAAGGGGTACAGGGCTGGCGGAGCGCGAGCGAGGCGGCAGGTGTAGTTCAGTCTCGGGCCGCCCGCCCGCGCCCGCCATAACTTAACACTACTTCACAACGATACAATAAACTAAAAACTATTCATTTCTGCTCGCTAAACAAAATCAAATCATAATGAGGCTAGCATTACGACTCCTGCTTTACTTGGAAGGAATAACCACACGCCTATATGTACACTGTCCTGCCGCGCGGCTGGCTCCGCGCTCAGTCCTAACTGCTTCTCATTGTATACGTCTTCTCGATGGGGCCGCGCGGCG
>CAJQZM010018927.1:0-12245 GCA_907164665.1 Colias nastes | reverse complement strand
ATACACTACTACAAACGCAAAAATTTCTCCAAGATAATTTACCTGTAGGTATTTTATCTTCATCTAATGAGACTGAATTCGAATAACGACTACCGAGAATGAAATAAAAGTGAGTTGACAATTAAGTCAGCAAAGTATGTATCGACAAAATACTTTGCATATTTGAGTTTTTATAAAAGTTAATGCTTTTAGTTTTCTACATGTCTGTAAAGAAAATCGATCAGAATTACAAACGTTTTTGTATCTGTCCCATACCCATTTGGGGGATACGGGGCATCACACCAATAATTTCCTTTAATTCATACTTATTATTCATCATCATCATCCCATTCACGTTCCCACTACTGGGACACGGGCCTCCTATATGAGTGACCACCCACCACGCTGGCCAAGTGCGTGTTGGCCGTTGTCACATGTCGAACTTTTGATTCTTCGATTTGTCAGTTTCCTCACGATATTTTCTTTCACCGTTCGAGCAGTGGTGATGTTATCAACATGAGCAGATAAATTGAAAAATCAATTTATTTCCTCCACGCTCGCCTAGTCTCGAATCCCGACTGATTTGAAGACCGAGGTCCTTACCTCTGAGCCACCACTGCATTTTACATATTAGGTACATATTATTGTCATGTCTTATTTTTATTATTACGTTCTAAGAAAGTACTAGCATTAGCAATTTTTAAAAAGTATTTAATATTTGTGTAAAAAAGCTATGTAAACCTAACTTTTGAACACCTCAATAATTCATATCGGCGGCACATTTCATTACACCGAATTCGCAATAAATCGATTAAACACCGTTTAATCAAATTTCCCTCAGACATCTCAATCACGTTTCCGCAAATTATTAGCATTAATCAAACCAAGACTTTGCTGTTCTTGATTTATATAGAGCTGATAAAATTTATTATTTTCTTCGTTTATTATTAAGTTTAATTGTTGTTCCTATCGATGAGGATACACGTAAATATTTAAAAAAGATTTTCATTTTTAGATATTACATAGGTAATTCAAATCGATAAGATAAACGTCACGTCAAATAGCTACCAATTTTGATAAAGGAAAGACTTAATTTTTTATTTTTTTGATAATTTAAGATAAAAATGCTATATTTTATATGATGTTACTTATATAATATAATAAACTAACCATAACGCTCTATACATATAATCTGCTTCTTCTTCTCTACAATTCTACATAGTTGTGATACATATATAAAAAATCAACCCACAATTACATACCTATCAAACCATGTATTGACAAGTAATCAACATTTACCGCTTCAACAGCTCCATATAATTACCAAGGTAAGAACAAAAGAATCCGTGGAGCTAATTGATAATTACCCGACATTACCCTCGAACGCTCCGGGACGAAAATTAACTGTCCCCGGGGTACGGGGCTTTACATTATACCTCGTATAAATTAACTACATTGTCGACAATTGGAACAATTTATGAAATTACGCGACTCTATAGTTTAAGAAGTTCGCATGTTTGTTTCTTGGGAAGTTTAGACAAATTAATGTGTTGGTGTTTCGTCGAATTTTTGTTTTATGCTTATATTGAAGTTAGGTCTTTTCTTTTTGTTTTAAAGTAAATAATATTTAATCTAGGGCATCGACAAAATTAATAGGCAACATGTCTGAAAATACATAGTCGTGCTTTTTTAAATAAGCTCTTGTTTGAGGGTTTTTTTTACATGATTATGTTGATGTTATGATTTATGAACATGGTCTTTCACTATCTTATATTACTAGTGTTCATATATGATACTAGCTGTGCCCCGCGGTTTCTTAGTGTGATATTATATAGCCTTATAGCCTTCCTCGATAAATGGAGTATCTAACAGTGAAATAATTTTTCTATGCCAAAACGTCTTCAATCTAACTCTAATTTAATGTTGTTTTTTATTTCATATAATAATAAAAAACAAATAAAAAAATATTTATTATTATTCATATATATATTTATATAAATAGATCGTTTTTTATATTAAGAACTAGCTTACCGCCCGCGGCTTCGCCCGCTGTGTCTAAAACCTAATAAATTATATACTAAAACCTTCCTCTTGAATCACTCTATCTATTAAAAAAACCGCATCAAAATCCGTTGCGTAGTTTTAAAGATTTAAGCATACAAAGGGACATAGGGACATAGGGACAGAGAAAGCGACTTTGTTTTATACTACTTATGTAGTGAAGACAAAAAACTTTAAATCCAACATAATAAAAGGAAGGTATATAAATAGGTCAAAAAATGTCTGTAATAAGTCAATGTTACATCAAATATAATATACTCTATCTTCATCATTATTATCATCAGACCATATACCTAAATGTTCCCACTGCTATGACACGGGCCTCCTATAACGGTACATTTACATCAAACGAGCGATTCTAACCCCACTATGTCAAATTCTTTTAGAGTAAACAGGCGTAGAGCATTATTTCGTTGTTCTTAGTGCGTTCGAAAAGATTCTATGCAATGTTCTAGTGCTGAACAACACTGAATACGAGTTTTTCATTTCGATCACGAAAGAATGCTAGCTCTAGTTCTGTGTTCGTTTGATGTAAATGCACCGTAAGGGTAACTATATTATATGGTATAAAGTATTTAAAATATGCGTTGAAAATAATCTACATAAATAGTAAAAAAATGTGTGCGTGTACTATAGTGTACACACGTAAGAAGTGAAACTTCTTTATGACCTTATTTTTCAAAAAATAATTTACTATATGCAACTTTACAGAAATACGTCGAATCAAAGATGGCGCGTAACGGAAAAATGTCACGCGTAACGAAAAAATTTTTTTCCAACCCCGATAAAGAAGTTTCACTTCAATAAATCGTACTTACGTAAATAAATATACCAAATGTACGGCTAAGCGTAAAACTCGAGCATATTATTTTCGGTACTTATTTTTTAGTATCTCTATATGTAAATGCATGTAGTAGTAGCATGTATGTGTAGTATTGCATATTTGTATCTCTAAAAAGCATAAGGACAATTCTTTTGGAGAGGAAAATATTATATTTACCAGGAAGAACGCTTTCCTTTCCAAAACGGACATAAACACGGGCGAAGCCGGGGCACAGCAGCTCTACAATAAAGATTAAAATCCACAATACAGCATCCCACAAAATGCTCGAAAAATTAATATAAGAATAGCATATAAATACCATACCAAAGTTGCTTGTCCATGGCAACACCCGTAGAATTTAATATGAGACGGGGAGGCCTATGGCCCCGTGGGTGGCAGCATTTTTTTCATCACTTATTTTTTGCTACGAAATTTTCGCTTCATTTCGCATGTTATATTATATTGTATGGTAGAATGTGTTGTTTATTAAATTATTTTAAAATTAGCTATGTGTCTTTATTATTGTTATATGAAAATACTAGCTGGGCCGCGCGGTTTCACCCGTGAGCAAAATCAAGTACTAGGTAGATACTATTTATGCGTAATTTCAAGAAAAGATCCTAAATGCCACAATTATCGTTTTAATTGATTGTATCATTATTATATTATTAATTGTTATGAATGCATATTTGAAATCAATACTGTTTACATTTTTTTAGATAGGAAAATTATATGAATAGCGATCTAAATGTGTTATCATAAAATTGTATTGTTGCTATCATTGAATAAAATTATATGTATCTTCATATTTGTTTTTTTTACCTATCCAATTACGACAAGGTTAGTAATGTATATTATACATATATAAATGTAATGTAAAAAATAAGAAATTTTGATTGAAATACCTCCTCCTTTTTTGAAGTCGGTTATTTTACATACAAATAAAATTGAATCCTAAATTAACTAAGTATAACATTTTTTATAAGCGAGTATTCAACCGGTAAGAATGTTTATGAAAGTTTGGTATAAAATAATCCATACTAAAATTTTATAATTTTAGTATGGATTATTTTATACCATGGATTATATTATATGTGAAAGTCTGTCTATCTGTTACGCTTTCATGGCTAAATCACTGGTCCGACTTAATGAAAATTCGCATAGAGATAGTTGTAAATTTTAAGATAGGCTCATGCTTTATGTTTCTAAAACAATTGCCCTAAACATGTTGGTAAATTATTAAATAAAAATTGCCATATTCACCTCAGTGGCGTGCCTAGGGTGTAAGGACTGGGCAAGCCCAAATTTTTCGAAGTGTTTGCTGGGTACCTTTTTATCGAATTAGGTATACTGTGTAACCTTAGTGTAACTATGTTCGTTATAAAACTTATAAAAAAAATGTGAACATACCGAATCAAATCTTTTAAATCTTCCTTCCTTCTTGCTTCTTATTTCACCTCCTACAAACTTTAATTCATATAAATATATTCAATTTTATTTTAAACATCTGATTGAAATACCTCCTCCTTTTTTGAAGTCGGTTAAAATAAATAATAGGTAAGGCAAAATGGGCTCAAAACAATAGGTAGGTATATAATAAGATTATTCAAAAAATTCAGCTGAAAAATCGACACAAAATATTTAAAATAATAATAGGTCGATACATAATATTACCATTACAATTTAAAATAATTTAAATACATACATTGAATGCTTAAAAACTATCCTTTTATTTATTAATTATTTATCCTTATATGAAATTTTAAGAAAATAGAAAAAAATGTCATATTCTTTCTTACTTTGTTTCTTCTTACATTCCATGGATTCATCAATCAGATATTTGATTATTATCACTACATAGTATAAAACAAAGTCGCTTTCTCTGTCCCTTTGTCCCTTTGTATGCTTAAATCTTTAAAACTACGCAACGGATTTTGATGCGGTTTTTTTTTAATAGACAAAGTGATTCAAGAGGAGGGTTTTAGTAGGTATATAATTTATTAGGTTTTAGACAAAGCGGGCGAAGCCGCGGGCGGTAAGCTAGTGTCAGTATAAAACAAAACGACACAAATATTATTTAACACGCTTAACCTCGTCATTCTTAGGTATATAGTAATTTTACTAAACATACTTTGATGAAGAAAATTCTATAAAACTCATGCTCAAACTAATTAATCAGACTTTATTAAGTTTTAGCAACACGCTCTCGGTCTATAACTTCAGAACACAGACCCCACATTTATGAAATTTGAATACAAATTACTCAACCTCAAAATTTCTAATTATTATCTAAAATAATTCAAAATTTCTAATTATTATCTAAAATTTTTGATGTTTTAGCAACACGCTCTCGGTCTATAACTACAGAGCGCAGTCCCCACATTTTTCAGTGTTCAATGAAGCGAAGCGATGGATCGGGGGAAAGATCACTAGATCAGCTTATTTACAACTAACTAACTATATACCGTGGTGTTTCCCGTATTATTATATACAATATACATAATATAATATGTCTATTAACTGTACCAGGGTGTTTTATTTTTTTATTTTGTTTAATATAAAAGGTATTTATAGACTCATCAATTTATATGATTAATTAAAAAAAATATAATGACTGAATTAGAAAGTTTTACAGTTTAAACCAATATCTACCCTAATCATGATTTTTTTTTATACTACCTAATCTATGTTCATGCGAAGTAACAGCTGTTATTTCCCTAATAAAGTTATTTAGACTTTGAGTCTTCCTGCTAGCATGCTCCCTATAGATACTAGCTGCTTGCCCTGGCTTCGCCTGTGCTACTTGTTTTAATTGTTATCCCAATCTAAGAGCAGAGAAATCGATCAAAGCAAAATTCATTTAGATGTTCTGGAGTTTAAGTGAACTAACACGACTTTATTTTAAAGAAATCGTATTTTAGAAAATAAACAATGAAACTCTTTGTGAAATTTTCAGCTGATTTTGATTTCCTTTAAGAGAAAATATGTCGATCATCAAACTCAAACTCAAACATTTATTTATTGAACAAGACTTCTTCTAGAAGCACTTTTGAATCGTCATAACATTTTTTTTTTAATTTACCATCGATTTGGAAAGCAGTATGGAGAAGAACGGGAAATCTCCATCTATTAGAGACTGTAGTAGAGACTTAGTTTCTATGACAAAAAAAAACATTAATTAAAGATTCAAGGAAAACATGTTTGTTAAGATAATGATTTATTTATTTATTAAATATCGCATTACGTTCTAAATATAGAAGCTAATAATATTACGGAGATAAGTAGGTAGTTTTAATTTTTGCAAGAAAAATAATTTACATTAAAAAGTTTGGTGGGGTTAAAACTTTATCATTTGCAGTCACTTCCAGAGTTTGTAGTAAGTTTTGTATTCATAGTTTCTATGAATAATGATATAAATATTTTTTTAATCTTAAAACCTTATTCTGTTACCAAAAAAATCTATTAAGTTTCTTTTTGTAGTATATCTATGCAGCAAAAACTTTTGTAAATTATAAACATGCCATAATAAACGTTAAACTACTGATTTTTAAACCTATTTTTCTTATAAAATCTGTTTAAATGAAACAATTAGGTAAATGATGAGGGAATAAGTTTAAAATAAAGTGGATTAAGAGTAAAGTTATACACAAACATTACTGAAACCGGTACTGAAATATTATGTAGTTTAAAATTTGATCATACTGATGATAAAGTAAAAGAAGTCGGTTAAAAATCAAACTAAAGGATAAATTGCATTTTAAATAAAATTATGAATTATATAATTATAATATGCCATTGCCATTTTATAAAAACTGAAACGTTGTTTAAATATTTTCCCACTCAACAATTCCGCCATTTCATACAACTTACATGCATTAAATCTTATGCAAAAAATCACGAACAAGGTTGCAGTAATTTTAAAGTTGTTAACGTAATTACAAGCACGGAGTTTCATTTGAACGAGGTCTAAGCACTTGTGCAGTTAGTACTTCTTTCATCCCCTTACGTTTGAACTGTTTTACCGACGTTCTTTTTTCAAGTGATCGCTATTCAACGGTAGATGGCGCTGCTTGTTTCAAATTCTAATAAGAGTGGAAATAATTAATTTTGGATGTATAAATATTTCTAATACAGAAATTAAATCTTATTTGAATATTTCTAGAATAATTTAAATGTGTATAAATTTATATGAATGTCTCATAAATTCTAATTATAAAGTTTTGTTTCCTTAAAATTATAATAGATGGCAGTAATCACTTCGCTTGTATTAATTGGATTATTTTTAAATGTTAAGGATGAATAATTTTCTTTCCAATAATTATTATAATTATTGTGTCGTTAATCGTATAGTGTGTGTGTATATGTTTATATATTGGGAAACAAAAATGTTGTGCTAAAGTTAGTACTTAGGTATTTATTTAATACTTACCTATTTTAAAAATTATTTGAATAAGTATCATTTATTTTATTGTAGTTAATTTATATTATGTAAAATATCGGCTTAATAATGAATCGTTTTGGTGACCACAAAATCTTGTAAGAATTTAAAAAGTAAATACCGTTTATTCGGCTATGTCGATAGATGGCGTTACACCTGTTTTAGTTTAAAAGAACGTAGATGTCGCTAGTAGTGATTTTTTTATCTATATTGTAACCATAATAATTATTTATAGTCTAGTTCTAGTTGGTAGTGTAGTGACGCTAAAACGCTAAAATTTTGGGTTTATATTATAAAAATAAAAATCTATTGGAGCATTTTACTGAATACAGAAGAATAATCTGATTTAGCAAATACTCAAACATTTATTTATTAGACTTCTTCTAGAAGCACTTTTGAATCGTCATTACTCATTACATAATATTTTTTACATTTACCACTCATTACTTAATTTATTACATAATATTTTATAATTCTTGTTCTTATAAGTAGTAGGTAGTACTTAGATATCTTATATTGGATAGTTGGTTAGATGGATTTGTATGGATGTTGACTAGCTTCACTGGAAATACTAGCGAATAATAATATTTTATAACTTACCTTTTTATTCGCGTACATGATGTTAATGCTAAATTTCAGACCACACATATAGTTTCTTTCGTAATTTCGTAGTAAGCATAGAAAAAATTTCATTATTATTATTACAACTTTTAAATAAAATCAAAATATTATGTTAGATGGTTCCGCTAGAGGGTGTCAACTGCTGGATGATTTTTTTTTTCAATAAAGATGAAAACCTAATATTAATGCACATTTTTTTTTGTTTAATTAACATTTTTAATCTGTACTCAGTAATTAAGTTAAATAGCATATTTAGGTATGTACCTGCTTCAGAATTCGGACAAAGCCTGTGCCTTAAAAACTTAAAAAGCATGTCAGACCAAAGTTTAGACTGAGTGTCTTTGTAGCTTTATTTCATACTTATTTGTAAATTTAAACTTAAATTTTTTGATTGAATGAACTGTTCAAATAGGTATGCATGAGTGACAGCGCCGTGGCACAAGCCCTCCGAAAAAACGCAGGTTCAATACAAGAGTGATTACACATAAATAAAATTTTTAGTTTATAATATGAACTTTATATATTGATAAAACGAACCAAAAACTTCGATATTATGTGATATCTGAAAGCTCGCATTTGCCTGGATGATTAATGCTGAACAAACATTCCTGAGTGATTTATGACTATATATTATATTATGTTTTAGAAATAAATATAGGCTGGTGATGATAATACCATAAAATCATCATTTCATTCATCATCATTATTTTTATTACAAATATTTTTTATTCACAGATTGGTAACTGAGCAAGTTTTTTCCATTTATTTTAAGTGGGTTTTTTCATAAGATATAATCAGAAGGCATAGGAAAAAATAAAACACGTGGTACGTATATAAAAATTTATTACACCATTAAACTTTATTGCCAATTAAATACATAATTTTATAACTAACATAAGAACACATTTAAAATGTATGGAACTTTGTACATTATATTACTAACAAACACAAAGTAAAATATTACCATGCAAAATCAAATATTAAAAAATAATAATAAATATCTTATTTTAAAACCAATCATTAACATAATATAAACACAAAATAATATGTAGTTAATAATAACACAATGGTAAATATTTCTCTACGTTCGTTCGTATTAACTATAAATTCTAATAAGAATAACTTAAAAGATTTTCAACTGACTTTGTAGCCATGAGCATTTTTTGATAGCAAGTTATCATAGGCATATTTGTTCACAAACCATCACTATCACTACATAGTATAAAACAAAGTCGCTTTTTCTGTCCCTATGTCCCTTTGTATGCTTAAATCTTTAAAACTACGCAACGGATTTTGATGCGGTTTTTTTAATAGATAGAGTGATTCAAGAGGAAGGTTTAAGTATATAATTTATTAGGTTTTAGGCAAAGCGGGCGAAGCCGCGGGCGGTAAGCTAGTATTTGATAAAAAACTAGCTGTGCCCCGCGGTTTTACCCGCATTGCTCCGCTCCTGTTGGTCTTAAGGTGATGATATCTAGCCTTCCTCGATAAATGGGCTATCTGACACCGAAATATTATTTTCAAATTAGTATTTTATAATAGTTTCTGAGCGTTCAAACAAATTAACTCTTCAGCTTTATAATAATATTATTATTAAGTATTAGTATAGATTTTTGGCCAACCAATCAGAACCGGTAGATGGCATTCATTGCTGTATCCAAGAACAATTATTATCTATATACCTACAGCATTATTTTTATCAAATTCATTCAGTTCTCATACCAAGATATCATCTAAGTATAATATTCTTTAATTAAATACTCATTTCTCTTTATGGTATAGGTACATTCTGATGTATGATAAAAGGTAATTGTTGTTTTTTTATGTAATTTTCTGTTTAATATACCTAATTGTTGAGTACCGTACGAATATCGATAGCTTTATTAATTGGGAATGTTAGTTATTTATTGTATAGGCTGTTTTATTTAATGAACATGTTTATACGCATTTGATAAGATAACACATCGTTCTAGTAACCGTGGATTTACATCAAACGAGCGAATGCTCATTCTAACCTCACTATGTCAAATTATTTTAATGAAAACAGGCGTAGAGCATTCTTTCATTGTTCTTAGTGCGTTCGAAAAGATTCTAATACTGAACAACACTGAATACGAGTTTTCGTTTAGGTACCTACACTAAAAGATCATGAAAGAATGTGATGATGTGTATGTTCGTTTGATGTAAATGCAACGTAATAATTTATAAGAATATGAATACCAATGGGATAGGGATTTTAGAGAACTAAAAAAAAATCATGTGGTAATTTGGTTGAAAGAAAAGAAAATATCAGAAGTAATTTGTGTAGTATATCAGTGAAATTTAAGGTAAAAGTAGAGATAGAGAGAGTTCGATAATATTGTATCGCCATTTTCTTAAAAAAAAAATCACGTATAAGTACAACACTTATAGTAAAAGGGATGCTTGGGTCACGACCATAGAGATCTAGAGAGATGCCAATCGCGCTGAGTACGAAACCTGGTGTCTCATAACAAATTTACGCACACAACAGTAAACAAATAAAAACAATACTTCGCGTTGTGTGCGTGTCATCACACAAAAATTTGAGACCGACTATTCGTTCGCACACTAGATTGTAAGTAACGTACGTATACAGCACCACACAGCCGCAAGATATGCGTTTACGATAGGGATTGCTTGTCGATAAAATGAGAAACGTTAAAATTAAAACAATTTACCTATAGGCAATACAGTAACTAGGTAGAAAATAGAAATGGACACCTTGATGGTAGCATTCATGGTGATGAAGTACATAAAGCATTGCCTATTGACTTATTGTAAAGTAATATAAGTATGAAATAAGTGACTTCTTTTTTTAATCCATGTATAATAATTTATAAAATTATTGCTCGAGTACCTATCAAATAATAATAATACAATCAGATATTAAGCTAATAGTAATACATTATGATATAAAAATAAGGTAGTAAAATAATACATAATACGATAAAAAATCCGAATCTTATCGACATGGACACACTCGACGCGCATCCTCAACTAACGACCGCGAGCAGCGGCCGTACAGACCCCGTACTACACGATCGAACGTTTTTGTTAGCTTTAGTATGTTCATTATACATTGCGGTATTCGAACTTCGCGTTTGAATAGAGTCACGTACAGAAGAAGCATTGTAAACTATTTACATAAATTATTGTGACTGTCGTTCTGTCACATAATGAAAGCAAGAAATCACTCTACGTAATATTGTTTTTGAAATTTTAGTAAGAAAATCGTATAATTTTCAGTACTTACCGATGGTATGTGATTCCATTTGACTTAAAGTTGCTGGTTTCACTTCGGTTTTTACAAACTTTAACGGAACAACACGGCATTGTCAAATAATACCCGGCCGACGGTCGAACGTGAACTGAATGCAACAAACAGCATGTGTTCTTGTTTTGGGCATATTGCTGCGACATCGGCCCCGCCCCCTAACCATATCTCCCTTTAGTTTCTGTGATCTGTGGTCACGACAGTCGCTTTAGATGTGAAGCGTAAAATATATGATAAATAAAATAAGCTGAATAAGAAATAATGGGAAATGACTCACTCAATTTTATGATCCTTAACGATTAAGATTCATTTTTTAAGATTAAATATACTTTAAAATACAACACTTGTAATACATTAATAAATTACTAAGTGATAATTAGTATTCTTAAGGAAAAAAATATTCCTTTTAATTCTAAATTTTTGAAACATTTTTTATTGAAATGTAAAACTTATGCATATAAACACAACAATAAATGTCACTTTTTGACGCTTTTTATGTACCTATACAATCATAGATTAAATATTTTATAAAACAACTCAACAGTAACAATCCAGTATCTTAATAAAGTCATTATTTTATTTGTGTTTATTTTTAACATTGCTTCATTAAATTTATGTTGCTTCATTGTTCAAAAAGATTACATTCCAACATGCAAAATGTAAATACAAAATATGTAGTCACTAAACGTTAACATAATAACAACTGTTTTCATACATCCTATGGCCATGGCCATAATCTAACATAATAATTCCCACGTAGCACGATTATAAACTAGTAAACTTATAAATAGGAAACGGAACCAAACGACAGATGTGCGTGATTCTTTGATCGTAAAAAGCTGAGTATGCAAATGTCACATTCATTTGCATAACACTAAAGTGTTCGTTTTCAATCGTAAAGCAAAAAGTTAACCCTTCAACCGCCTTTACATTTTTTTACGTCTATGAATAATTAGAATATGCGTGTTCCATGCGTTTGTCATTTTTTGTCGCACAGATGCGAGGAAGTGAGTAAAAAGTGAGACCGA
>CAJQZM010018922.1:0-23363 GCA_907164665.1 Colias nastes | reverse complement strand
CTGCTAGCGCCAGTGAAAACGTAGTATGCCGTCACAGCCCGTAGGTATAGACGCGAGGAATTTATTCCGCGAGCAAAGCACGCGGGCTTCGCTATAATTACGTGGCGAAATAAAAGTCAGCGATTCTTCTTCAAGTAGTTTTCGAGGGCTGGTGATAGTCGCGTAGGTTACTTGTGCTCCGTACCGTTGACTCCCGAGAACTCGACTGAGCTTTACTTCACTTGACTTAATTTACCTACGCTCGACGGAGGGGTCATCGAGGCGAAGTTTTACCGCACGGAGAGCCGATGCTCTCCGATCAAATCATACGTTACTTGTACTATCTACCAGCCCTTTTCTTGCTCGTAACTTTATTCATTTCCAACATATGATAATACAAATAATATCTTTTTAAAACAGCCAAAAATACGTTTAAAATGACATACGATTCGTCATATAAAATAATTACAAACATACAGAAATTTCAAGTTTACTACTAAACTTGCACATAATTTGTACCACACTTTTACAATATGGAAATTAACTACAAAATCTCTTTATCTTACACATAAGAAATTGTCGAAATTTACGTATAACAACATTCTCTATTTCGAAGTATAATTAACATTTCCATTAAATTTACTACTCATTAAATAAATTGCTTCTAAAAGCGCACACATAGTACAATGCTCAAACATATAATTTAGCTTCATATGCTGCGCTAATATTTCGTAAAGAATTTTACAAAACTAAAAACTACGTATTATACATAATTCTAAATATTAACAATTATTTCAAGAGTAAACCATAACAACGTCATCTTTTAAGTCATCACCGTAATATGTGAGAAGTTTCCATAAAAAACTATAATATTATACCAACTTGTACATAGTCATAACAAATTGTATCCAAAAATACCAAAAAATAAAGAAACAAGCTAAAATACCACTAATAATCTAACTTACAATTAATATACATGCTTTATTTATTTACTAATTTTACAATTAATGTACATGTACCAACATAACATTTATCGACGATAATGTCCTTAACCAAGCTATCTATTTATCGATACGATATCAAACGGTAAATTAAATATTACAACTAAACTATATTTAAATAATTTCAAAAACTATTACTATTTAAACAAAATATACAAAGTTATACAATTAAACACTATAGGGAGATACCGACAGTAATACTCGCTCCTCATTGGTTATCGTACTTACTGACTTGCTCCTATTCAGCACTGTGCGGTCTTATCCGTCTTATTTTAACCTACACTAAATTATTTTCCTAAACATATTTGTATTACAACGACGTTACGTCGATCGCTAACAGTCCCTGTTCGCTAAACTTGTAAAAGCTGTTTCCGAGTGCGATTTATTTGTTTACGACTCTTTGTAATGAGGAACTGGGACGAACTAAATGGAGGAAACTTTAGAATATCTAACTAGGAGGAGGAACGTGAGCATTAACGAGTTTTTATAGTTTAACTATCTTGTATTTGCAAACGGTAGCAGACGGACGTAGCTTGGAGATTCTTTTGTGCATTGTTTTTAAGTTATACAAGCTCGTGTTACTAATGTAGCTTAAATTTTAAATAAATTGGTTCAATCTTGTTGACTAAAATAACAACGATCGTTAAAATTTTCACCACCATTACAAATCTGATTTTGCAAATATAATCTCATCTTAAAGCAAAAATTCAAAAAGCGAAAATTAATTCATTCAATTTATCAGTAGGAAATTAATGTTAGTAGCAACGTAAGAGTGTTTGAAACATTGGATATACAATTATAATGACATTATCACAATGACCGCATTTTATATCCGATGTTAAATGTTTAATTCCAAAAAACTAAGCATGCATAATGATAAAGCAAGCAAGTGTCTTTGCTGATGTTGGTATAATGCTATAAAGCTGATGCGCAGAACGCCTATAGAAAAACATTATGTTAATACAAACTCAATAGTCTAAAACGCGCTTACCAACCTCATCTTATATTTATGAATCATAAAGAATAAGGGTAAAAGATAAGTGAAATAACTGATGTATTCCTGATAGGAAAGGATCCGTGTTGAATATTGACGATCGGTTACCGGTCGCCGGAAACTAGGTTTCAAGCGAGTCTGTAAAATTATTATCAGGAAGGCTATAAAAATGGCAATAAAGATAATATATGAGTGGGCTCTAAAAGATGGAACTTCAAATGTCGTTAATGGTTTTACAGATTATTGGAAAGCAATTATTTCAATTGTTATGCTGAATTTAATGCTGAGATAATTAAAGTAAAAGTGCTGTTTTGTCTTTTGGTAAAAGGGCCATATTGTCAAGGAACATATTATTATCATAACATATTTGAAGCAATGTAAATTATTTATCTGTATTAAACTCATGCATTACATCAAAAATTAATTGTGAAATCCCAAGCATTTTATGCAGAAAAATATTCTAGATTCGTGTCACGCAGACAGAGTTGCCTTAAATTTTTGTATAAAGTTTATTACATTTAATGCGGATAGTCAAACATATTTGCCGTATACCTATGCATGAGGTTGGTTTAATTTAAGCTTATTAAGGTGTAGGCTGTAATTATCGAATTACTTAATTACAATCTATTGTCACATGTTTACGCCCAATAATTATTATTGGTTACACAGCAAATCAACGTTATCGAATGATAACTCTAGCGTACACATGACCTCAATGTTGACCTACATAATTGAATCTCCAAGAAGGCCTGAAGTTCCGACACAAATAAAAAAGCACTTGGCAAACATACAGAGGTACAAAGCTGAATTAGGCCAAATTCTCGCCTTTACGTCTCCTCTCAAAACCTTTACCAAAACATATGTAGATGAAGTAATTGTATTCAGAGGCTTGAGATGCCTGGAGCGGATTCCTAATTAGAAAGCGCTGGTGGTAGTTGTTAACCCAGTTAGGAACAATGACGGCTATTTTGACTTATTTTTTCATGTTACACTTTATAATATTATCTATTTTATATTAATTAGGTACGTTGGAATTTAGTTGGTAACTTGTTACTTATATTCTGTTAGCTACGACCATTTGCTACGCGCCTGATGTTGAATTAATTTTAAGGCAACGAAAGGCGAAGTTTAGGTTTGAAATATATAAGAATTTTATACAGATTTATTCGTCTACATTTTGATATGAACTATATTATTTAAACCTTAATGAACAATAATTAACGTATGGATAAAACTACATCAATAATTAAATACACATTTCACCATTAATTATTATGTGCATTAATAATGGCTAGGATTATTGTCCGTACCAAGTATTAACCGATTGATAATCTATAATTGCAAAACCTAGAAATTTGTATTATCATGGATTAACATGTTTAATTTACACCTAACAGTAAAACATAATCTAAATTACACAGAAGTACTTTATCGTACGTATGCAAATATGCCGCCAGATAAGTATGAAAAAATTGTTGATCTAAATAACATCAATCCACGTTTAAAGTATAATCGTAAGAATCACAAAAGAGTCCCAAAAACCATAATCAAATAGAAATTGTCTGGCGAAAATTAAAAATACGACGCATTTAACGTGAAAAAAACGTTGAGACTCACAATAAAAGAGCGTTGAGATGAATAATAAAATGCTTCTTATTTGAACTGGAAGGAAATTTTGTCTCGCTTCCGGAGCTTAACTAACATAAAATGAAAAAAGTGTTTGCAGGACAAAGGGTTTTTATGATAACTTTTATATAAAAGGGATTCTGTTACGGCACGGCCCATTTATGTTGGCGATATGACTTTTGGAAATGTTTCTGACTTGGAAAGATCTATGCTTTAGTTCTTGATATTATGTTGAGTGTGTTAGTTGAAATATAAACTTAGACACACACATTTTATATTAGTTCACTCCCGATGAATATTTATTCCTAAAATAAAGTGTTGTCGCTATTGATATAATCACTATTATCGATATTTCATGATGAAACTACAAACTAATTTGCCTAGAGTTTATCATGCACATAAATAAAGTTCTGAAACAAAATATAAGTTACTTTTTAATCAGATACCACGTGTGACCGTGGGCCGATGACTGATGTTATTTGAGTTACAAAAATGTTAAACGTACGAGGAATTAACGTACATTATAAAATCAACAAGGCATTCTTAATGATTGTGACCTTTTTGAACCAACCTTGCCGACCCCTTACCTTTTACGCCTACTGACCTTTAACTATAACTTAGTGGAGCAAAAATGACTTAAACATAATCCCATAAGCTTAATGGAGCTTATATCTCTAGCCATGCATAGGATTTATTTAAAATGTAGTTTATTTTTATTACCGCCCTAAATATAAAATACTTGACATGATCAGGCGATTTATAGATCTCGTTTACTTAACTATTTATAGCACAAACTATTTCTCTGAAAAAGTCGCAAAAAGTGGAAGGGTTATAAACACATTCAGATTGCCTTCTTTTCCTTATGTTATAAAAAAAAAACAAAATACATAGGTAATAAATATGTAATAAATATGCCTTCCATGTCCTCCAACAGTTTTTATCTGTTGAATCCTGAATGTATCTCGCATGGCCGTGTCGGAATTTTTTCGAAACTTAAACAAAATTGCACTTCCAAGATTCCTTTATAAACAACGTAGAGAGCAAAGTTATATTATCTGTGACATATTTTTCTCATACGAAGAAAATTTAAATTCACCTGTGACATTCAAGTTGACATTTTCATTTGTTTAAAGAAAAATCAACGGTCTATGAAAACCTTAGAGTATATTATAAGTGATTATAAAGCTACGAAAATGCTTTTTTCTCAGATAGAAGATAAATTTTTCTTTGATAGTAAATTTTAATCTGGAAAAATATCGTATAACCAGGTTAAACAATTCCAATTATAAGCCGCTTCTAGCAAAGTACAAACTTTCTTTTCGTGGAATGTTCCAAGTTTTCTAATCACTTAGGGAGAGAAGTTTAACGATAATTTTTTCCTTCTCTTATTATTGCTTCCAAGTGATGTTATAATATGCATAGATATATTTGATCTTTCTACTGTTTGGTTTAAAACAAAGAAATATACCATTATCAAACTGAGTTTAATCGGACGGAATACTTCTAAAAATCTTCGCCTATAATCCAGGAGGAATATCTATTCATCTGGATATTTTAATTTTAATTTAGAATTTCTATTTTCACAGTTTTCATCACAATGAAAACTGTGAAAATATAAATTATACATTAATTGTTTATTATGTAGGTTAACATAATATATAAAGCGATGCATGTCAACTTATATAAAACCACACATTCTACTTTATCAACCTATTCCAAATTTAAATCAATCGTAGAACAACAACTGACCATAAAATAAATTTTACGAACAATTAAATCCATCTAACACAACTAATTGCATAATAAATTTTACCAAATGGACTGTCCAGAATGTTTTATATAACTGTTAACTTAAACGTCATGAATCGTTCCCATAGAATATATTTAATTTGGTTTATAATTATGAGACAAATTAATGTGGTAGAATACAACATAACCAAAACTTATTAAAAAAAAATAAAGAAAGAAACCATTTATTCCAACACACACAACACACATATAAAATTGCATTGTAAATTTTAAATAATAGGAAAACATAAATGTAGGTATGTGTGGTTGCATGCGCTAAAAAAGGAAGCCACTCAGGATACCTGGGGCATAATACCTCAGCACTGATTTTCAGTGACCCCTTACGACATCCAGATAAAAAAACACACATTATTAAAACCCACATTGTTAAAACTACAAGAAATAAATGTTGGTAAAACATAAAACATTCGGGATAAAGACTATATTTTTACAAGGAACGGAAGAAAATACGATATAATAAAATAGAAAACATTTATGTTTACCGTTTTGTAAATAAACTTCGTGTAATAAATAGGTCTGATTGTATTTATTGTACCTACGCATAAACCTCTCCAAAGGTCACAATTTCATTACCTAGTTAACAAGCGTTGTATTGATCTATACTAGGGCAGGTCAGGGGATTTGGAATATCTAATTACTTCAATGAATTTAGCATTTCGTTTGTATTGGGATTTGGGTTTAAAAGGGATACTTAGGTACCTGAAAGTATTTATATATTTACGACTATAGTTGCTTATGTTTTATCGATTAATCTATGGAACATATTGGATATCTTGATTTTAAAGTGAAACTTCTTTAGGCGCATTGAGAGAAAAATTCTAAGGTCACGTCATGGAGTAAGGCGACGATTTTGGTATCTTTGAATCTTGCCAAAGAAGTTTCACTTCTGACACGTGTGCTCGGCAAACACGCTCTTTTTTTATTATTATTTTCGCCTGTTTTACTTCGCTTCATATTCATAGGCAAAGACAGTTTAGCAGTATCTGTCCGCTCTGTTGAATGCAAAATTGATAAAGATACGCTATTTGTACCACGATTAAAACGGTGTTAACCTATTTATCCACCGCGCGAATCATCTCACGCCACAAACACATCTAATATATTCTAGTATCATTAAGCTTTGTGGAGTTTTCGCGGGATGGGAAGCTATTCGCTTATAAATTAAAAGCGATATCGTAGGAACGTAGGCGGGAGCGGCATCGATCGATTGACCTCTGACATTATGACAACGTTCAGGGTGAGGGACGCCGGAGCGAGGGTAGTTTTTGTTTTTTATTATTCAATTGTTACAATTACGGTTGAGCGCAGTGGTGGGTAGGCTGGATTACATGGTTGACGGTTGATATATATGAGGATGTTTTGTGTTTAGAATTGCGATTCCTGCTCTACATTAAGTACACATTAGCGGTTAGAAACGTGTTTGTAAAGGCAAATGATATAAATGTATTGTATTTAACTTTTTTTTAATCTATACATATAATAAATCTGTAGAAGGGTCAATTCTGTACATTGAAAATATTGAAAAAATAAATAGCAGGGGGTGTTACTGGATCGATACCAAACCCAAATATGTGATTAAAAAAATTTTTGTCTGTCTGTCTGTCTGTCTGTCTGTCTGTCTGTCTGTCTGTCTGTATGTGAAGGCATCACGTGAAAACTAACGGTTCGATTTCGATGAAACTTGGTATAATTATACCTTATTATCCTGGGCATAAAATAGGATACTTTTTATCCCGAAAAAATACGTAGAAAAAAAATAATCTTAATTTTTCTAAATTTTTCCGCGCGGACGGAGTCGCGGGCGGAAGCTAGTTGTATATAAATCTTAAAATATAGGTAGGTAGTAATATTTAAAAGTACTTTCAAAAATATTTATCAATGCAAGCAAAAGCGACGATTATCGAATAATGTAGGTAAGGAAAGTAATAGTATCTACATTTCTATTTTTATCGGGACTAAGGAAAACATTCCAACGTGTTATAAAGTAGTAAGTAAGGAAAATCTACGAAATATTATGAAAAAATATTTTTACATCTCTTATCTAACTATTCCTTATAACCTTAACTATTCCGTATTTTTTAAGTATGAAATATATTTTTATACATCAATTTGAAAGATGTAGGATAGAGATATTACAATAAAATTTATTTTTGGTGTCGTCGCGCCTAATGACTATGTAATAAAACAACAGGAAAGTTTTGTTCCTCATAATATGAGAAAATCACACAACTATTATTAAAGCCCTTTCATGATAATGTATTTTCATATTAAATTAAAATGTGTTACTTATTTTATATTATGGTTTGAGGTCCATTGCTATTTTTATATTATACCTCTTAATATTTCTATGCAAGTTTCAATCAATATTAATAAAAAGAACCTCTAAAGAGACTCATTTTCAGAGTGACATTTTAACGGCAAAAAAGCATGAAAATAAAGATCCAGCTTATAAAAAACACAGCACAGCTTCCTGAAAAAGAAATCTCAAAACAATAGTTCTGTCTAATTATACTCCTTAATAAAGGTTACAAAAGGCAACTAAATAATTAACACCTCTTCAGAACGCTTGATTCAACCTTATTATAGTCAATTAATATTGTGTCACTCTCTGTCCTGTAACAAATTAACTAAGAATGAAAGAGATGACGTAGTTACAAAGTAATATAACACATATATCTAAGTAATTTATTTATATTCCCCTCTGTATGATATTGTTGAGATAGCATTGTTCCTTGTGTATCGATTTACAAACAATTTCATACGTCACTAGACGCCTACATTGTTTACTATTATGTCAGCAAAGTATTTATAAACATCTGAAGGCTGGTAAATAAATACGATTATATATTTAGGTGATATAAATAACTATCTACATTTATTTATAACGTTATCTACTAATTTCAATTTGTAATAAACACTTGTAAAATAAATAATTATTTCATTATATTAACGTCTCCCCGAATCTAATAAATATACCTGCTTTCAATATAATTTTATTGTAATGGTTTCACATCAAAGTGAATCTCTGTCTGCGAAGTAAAATACAATTAATTAGAATTGTGTATATTGTAATTTTATTTGATCACTTTATTCTGTGAAATATTCTTATAAAGATAAATGTTTTTTGTTCCCGCACTCCTGTTCAATTTAAATTTCTAGTATATCGAAGTAAAATCCACACAATCTAGACGTTTAATAACATGTCTATTCAAATGATATCTAACGCACGTTTACTTTATTATATTTTTATAATCGTTTACGTCACAATCGCTAACGTAATATAAAAGTTACGTAGGTATTCTAAAATAAAGTACCTGAACAATATTACATACTAATCTAAACTGAATATAAACGACCGCTACTATTATCTCGTTATGTTATATTGTAAAGCGTATCTAGGTCACACACACAATCACAAACCCGCACACAAGTGAAGCACGCAGCCTCCACTACCTGGCCATTTTAAGTGGGAGGGCCAATCCTAAGCGCTTTATACTATTGTAGCTATTTTTAACTCGGTTGCGTTATCGGTAAAAGGGTTAGGGTAGCTCTATGGAAGACTAATGGGATTCCATGAATGGAATTCAGTAGGTCATGGAATTCGTGATTCGAATTAGATCAGTTTGATAGATGGTTTACAGGATTGTAGAATGAATGTGGGGTAATGGATATAAATTATACAACCATAATGATACGGCTGTTTTATTAGTTCTTGCCTTGTTATTATCTAATAGTTATTTATATCTTAAAGTATAAAATGAGAGCAATAATTATAAAAAGAGTCATGAAAATGAAAATATTACGAAAATTCTTAGATACCAATATTGTGGGAAAACTTTTTTTAATTCCAATTTATTTTCCCTGCTTATAATAAAACCGTTATTAATGAAAATCAATGAACCTATTGAGAAACTACATTTCAGATAAACAGGTATTTCAATAAAAGATCTTTTAATTAATTGAAAATATTATCGTATTAACAACAACTCACTGAACGGGAAAGTAAATTAATTTTCTTAACTTGTTTCAGAGAATAAAGTAATATTAAACGGGGTTGGAACAACGAGGGCCCTTTAATACAACGACTTCTAGCTGAATGATGTTAATATAAAAATTCTTCTAAGAATATTCTCGACATGTACTTAGAAATAATTACTATGCTATTAAATTTGTTGGGAAATGTTCGAGAGTATCTAAGGACATTACGAAATGTAAGTAAATTAATACAAAATACGTGGCTCGGTTTATTGAACGAATTGTTTTTCTTCCAATTTGTATGATGTTTAACACAAAATTAAATAATATTCTGTGGCGCCATTCGGCATATCGCATACTTATACTTTCAACTTTTTTATAAGAGCAAGGAAAAATAAATTAAGATCGTGGATAAACGCTTATGCCATAGAACAAAAACAATAACTTGCAACCATAAGTCCCTAATCAAGATTGTTCATTTTTATAAATTAAGAAAATGGATGAGTTTGCTGACCTTATCTGGAAGTAGGTTAAGGGATTCGAGTCTCAAGCGCTTTCATTTACGGGATGAAAACACTCTTGCCTTTAAAATTACTTAATTTGATGTGGATGGTCTGTTATTTTAAAGTATATTCTATCCGTGAAACTTTGGTTAAGTGGTAAGTATCAAACGAACAAATATAATATTATTATTAGTAGTAGTTTGCAATTCAATTGAAAACTGAATTAGTTTAAGATATTTTTTGCGCTTAAAATAAGATAATCAATATTCATAAGGCAGTGAACGAAACCAACATAAATCATAAATGACACTTCGAACAAAACAAATGTAATATTTATAATCTTACATAAAAATCCTCTCTAATATAAAGCGGAAAGTAAAGGAAAAGAAAATTAATACGAATGATTCATGGATATAAAAGAAGCATTATTCAAAGGCATAGCAAGAAGTAGTAAGTTGGCTTCGTTAACAAAGTTTCGCTATTAATCCTTCCGAGAGGCGTAAGATTCAGTTCTTTAAATTACATTAAAAATTGCCTTAAAGTTTGCACAAAGATTTGTTTACAAAAAGAATCAAAAGGTTGTATGTTTTTAAGTAATACATAATCTAAAGGAGTTAGCGTTTCAAATGTGCAGTCGTCTTGGCAATGCAGTTTCAGTATTTTAAAGCGATGTTTTAAAAAGAAAGTAGTTGGAATGTATGGATAATGAAAAGTAGAGCCAAAATAGAATTACCATTTTTAATAAATCTATGATGTGATTTAAAAATATTGCCATTGCCATTGGGTAACAATTGATTTCTAAATAGACAAATAAGAACTTTTGAATTATTTTCCTTCGTATTTATATACCTACAAATATATTTTTTTTATGTGTACTACTATTATTATTGTAAATATTTCTAAACAAGTAGGTCCCCACGTAATAAGAAATTAAGTTACCGCATTTACTTCCTAAATGAAGGTACGTATATATCAGTGTAGAAGGTACAACATATCCTTTAGACGAGATCCGTAGGATAAATTCTAACACGAAATCAAACAAGATTTCTTCAGTATATCAAGATGGTTGTGCCAAATGAAGCCCTTTTCAACTATGACATATTCCCGACATTTCTGACGGTCTGAAATAATATGGAGTGCGGGTTTCTATTATCAAATTCTAAGAAGCCATTACAAACCTAGAGAGTTCATTAATTCAAGTGTTTTGAGTATCATAGCTCTCATTACATCAAGTTTTGGTTAAACACAATACTAAAAGGCAATTCAAGTAAAACAATTACAATTTACAGCGAATTATCCGAGCCAATTTAGAAGAAAATGTAAAAGAAAAAACTCCGCTTGATTTAATTAGAGAAAGTCTAGTTTCGAAATGGACTGGCTTTAGTTTTTACTTCGTTAGAGCCTAAATACAATTTGTTCTGATGTTGTAATACTTTTTGTTGTTATTTTTTTAGATTTCTTATTACTATCATATTATTCCAAGAAAAGATGAAAAGATCTTGGAAGGAAGGTACTTTTATTGTATCGAATCTAGTTTTTTTACGTCAATTAAAGTAATATTATTATGAAAAGGTAATTGGACTTTTGAAAAATAAAACATCAGATAAAACACATACCTATAACTTTTGTTATAAAATGTCACCTCTATAACAGACTGCAATTCATAATTATATATCTAAATGCGAAAGTAACTTGTCTGTTTGTCTATCTGACCAATTTGGATGAAATTTGGTTCACACATTGTTTTTTTGAACATTTGAAGGACATTGGAAATCGGAGCGGAACGCTATTATTATTATATTTTTTCCAATTTATTTATACAAATTGTGTAAGCTTTCGTTATACAATGAATCTATTAATAGCGATTTAAAAGAGCAATAAATTGAGATTAAGTGAACAAAGTGGGATGTAACAAAGGCCTCAGTCCCGGCAGGAGGGAGGCAAAGTGCAAAGGTGATGCAGCTCGCTCTATTTATAGCTCGCCCGGGCTTGCGTTAAACTTTAAACTTTTGCTTATTAAGGAAACTAATTTTATTTTATAATTCATTTATGAACATGTCCTTTTTTCGCAATAATGAGCGACCCGCATTGCTCCGCTCCTATTGGTGTGGCGTGATGATATTAGAGCCTATATGTTACTTACATTGTTTAAGCGAAATTAGAAGTAAATCCAAACAGTTTTTTTTGAGTTTAGCCCGGACATAATATGTACATACAGAAAAATGTACCTACATTCTAAAAACGAAGTATATTTTCAGCTTCGATAACGATTGTAGATCACGTCCCAAGTATTCTTTTTAAAAATATTCAATGTGCAGTTTGACTTTTTTATGATACTTATTGTTAAATTTATAGATGTACCTGTAATGTAAAATAACATTAGCAAGATTATGTTTTTTGTAGTCAAAGAATAATAAAAAATCTCATTTTTCAGCAATGGTTTTCATGGTAAACGATAAGTAGGTACGACCTACAATAATGGCTGAATGATTTACCTATCAAAATTCTAAAAAGACTACGCAATTCTACTAAAATCTTACATTATATGCATAACAATAACAATTCATTTTATCTCCAGCGTAAAGCAATTCGTGTACAAGAAACACACGTTCTTACAGCACTTTTGTGAACTTTAGCGACATAAGCTGCATTCATTTCATCGCTACTAAAGCGCTTAGCATAATCACATTTCGCAAGCAAATATCGCAGCTGGGAAACTCAAATAATACCTACTCGAAATGTGCAAAGGTCGTGTCCCAGGACTGTACCAATTACAAACTCGAACGAGCTACGTCACAGCCCGGGCTAAGCTATCTGTCTCTTTCTGTAAGCCCCTGGAAAACCTAGATACCTAGTGCACTGTTCGATTTCAATTCTGAACCAAAATAAACCTTACATATTTAAAATAGAGCTGGATATCGCTTGGGTGCAGCTGCAAAGCGGAATACGTATGACCTGTTGCATTGGACGTCATGATATTGGTACAGAATCAATACAGTGCGCTGTGAAGGGAAAATATTTTGATTGAAATACACCGAAATTCTGCTTCCGAAATAATTTTATTAGACCATTTTCATAACTGCATCTCTGTTCATACAATTTGTATAGTTTTCACATCTCGTATTTCAATGAATTATATTGCAATGATTCCAGTTTTTCTATTAAAAATTAATGAAAGAGTTCATCAATTTTTAATCTCTATGTAGTTATTATTAATATAAAAAAGTCGCATAACTTACATCGTTCTCAACAGGAGAACAAATGATAGGATTTTAGTTATTTTGCTGGAATTGTCAGAAATTTAAATAACTACCTACTCAGATAGAAGCGGGGTGAGCACAGGTAAAAATTTTAGTAGTTTTAATAATTTTAAGCTATACCTTTTCATTACAGCATTTAATTGTGTTGCTGTACCTCTGGGCTTTGTTCCACCCGTCTAAAAATCTCCATGTTTATCTAGTACTATAAAGAAAAGCACTTGACCTACCCTCTCCACGTCTCCTTCATTATCAAGAATTTTTTATAGACGTCACAAATATAGTCGTAAAAGAAGTTGAATATTATTCTCGAGCATTTAGTATTCACTTGCGCCGACAATGCCCAAAACTTGATTGAAGTGTATCATAAAATATTCAATTAAGTGTATTAAGAATCATGTCTAGACTTTATTGATATAATAATGTTATTTTTCTACCAATTTTTCACTAACAAGACGCTAATGTTTCTGTTTTCTAATTAAGAATACTATTTAATGATCAATTGTTCTTCCAATTAGAGATTGTTAACGTGTTTGGCAGATTATCTACTCACAATGGGAAAATCGTTAGGAAAATAGGAAAGTGAACAAATTACAGGCGATAATTAGAAGTTGTGTTAGCGGAATGCACGTTGCACATTTTTCCTTTGATGCAACTTTTAATTTATTTACAATAGATATGTTTACTTTTAAGATAGAAACATGGCTTGATAAAATTGATAATGTTTAACACGATTAATTGGTAAGAAAGTAAGGAATCAAGAAAGTTATCTCTGATCCGACAGACGAATCTAAATAAGGATTGCGGTACTGTAAAACTGGGGACGATAAATAACATCTGTGACGGGAAAGTTGGATAAAGCCCGAGTTTAAATTGCTGTTGAAATAATTCATCTGTACAATTTAATTACATATCACAAAGGGAGTTAAGTCACCGTATACGGGTTTGTAATGTAGACAACATTTTGATTTGTGTTACGAAATTATAGACTAAATAATAAAGATCTGTACTCTCTATTTTTTGTGGCATCATAGGTGTTCAATATTTTTTTAACGTTTGATGTTTTTGCTAGACTGATCTTAAAATGGTGTATAACCGTACTCATTACCGTATTCGTTAACTACTTGATACGTAATAATTCTTAAGAATATTATTTTAGATAAGGTGAGCAATTTTATCTCTATTTATCCTAAATATATCTAGCTCTTTTAAACTCTTCATCATTATTTCAAAACCGTATTACTGTTTTAATTTTCTACGTTTTGCGATAAATAAGGTTATGAACATGTAAAGGAATCGTAAAGATAATTCTTTAAAAAGTCTTTAGCACGGCGCTAAAGGCATTTGACATTTCAAGCATCTTTTCGTATGAAGACACATCAAAGGCACATCCGACCCACATTCATATTTAAAGCACACATACAGGGAAATATTTAGAATTCCATCTCAAACATACAGATGGTCTTTGTTATTTACAAAGACCATCTGTATGTTTGAGATGGTATTTGCTGATTGTATTTGCTGTGAAATACATATAAAGAATTCGCTGAAAATATAACAGTAAAATTATTAGGACTAAAATTAAACGTAAAAATGGTATCTTTTTATAATAAAAAAATCTCTTCTTTGGATCCCTTCTATTTATCACGTACTTGTTTTAAAAAGCAAATTTTACAATTAATCAATACTGAAGCTCAGCTCACATAATAATAATATAATAAATTAGCATTTTGCACTCACTGCTATTGCACTCACACATTCTCATACACGCACTTTCACACACACACACACACACACACACACACACTCACAATCACATCCTACTTACCAGGTCTAACTTAATATTACATTAAATTGGTTTTAATTTATTATGAATTTGAAGATAATTTAAACATTTCCTTGCTTTATAAATACTTATTGGGCGTGATCAACTTATACCTACAATAAATTAAAATCTTTTCTCTTTAATATCATTTGTAAAATTCTTATACTAGTCTTTCACATACGTATATTATTTCACTACCTATTGGTGTACCTTTTAATTGGCGTAGCTTAGTATTTATTCATCTTAAAATTGTATCACTAGCTGTAAGGTACCTTATCATAAATAAATAAAATAAATAAATAAATAAATCGACATAAAATGGAAAGTTTGTTACATTTGTTTTTTACAAAAATTTCAAATATTTGGCCTCTATAATTTTTTATTCGAGATAAGGTAGATAGATGATGATTATGATAAGTTATAGATGTTGCGACATTGTAAATTTGCGTTACGTATTAATCATTAACTTAATTGTTATTTATCTAAATCTTTTACACCGAATGTAAGTATAATGTATTAATGTTATGTAAATATACACTTAAAAGAAACTCGATGAAAGCGTCTTTACAAACGCACGTATTTTCCTGAAATGTATTAAAAAGGCGATATTTTTGAAGTGTTCTCCCAACAATATGAAGCCACTGTCTCCAATCGGATAGAGCCAACTATTCGCAATAACAGTTACCTACATTACGTCGAACGAAGAACAATCTCAAACTTGTTTGGTAGGCAACTATGTTCTATCTTTTAGCATATTTTATTATTTAGTTACAGAACTCTTCGCTGAAACACCAATAACCCGATTTTCTTTCTTTTGTATCAATTTACATTTATTCAATTTGCTATTCATAAGTAAAAATGAAAGTGGAAGATAATTCAATTAGAATTATAGCTAGGCAATTAAAGATAAATAATGAATGCTTCGTGTATTTTAATTAAAATTACATGCTATTTCATTATTATGAAAAGGTAATGATTTATTCGTATGATAAATGGTAATGATAATGGTTAGTATGACGACAATTGTCGAGCACATCAATCGTCTTTTAAAGGCAAGAACAAAACAATTACTACAGACAAAACCAACAAACAATGAAGCGAAAGTTTAAAGCCACGGAATCTTCCGCGGCATCTACGCCCCAAATCCATATGGATTTTCTCAAAGCAGAATATGGCTTAGCTTCAGATCTGTATATCCTTGGAAGTAATAACGCTAAGAATGATAATCCAATAATCCTGACTGAGTTAAGGTCGATTCACACATATCAGTGAACCCACAGTTCCGGCACAGTACCGTTACAGTTCCGTATCCGTGCTACAGTGGTGCGTCAGTGCTTCAATTCACACATATCAGGCACAGTACAGTTCTCAGCGGGTCTTCGTGCACGACGTTCCCTTCAGACTAGCGTTGACGTGGATTGTTTTGATGGCGGCGTCAGTGATCCGTGATAAAATATCGTCGTCGCCGATCACGTCCGTGATGGCCGGTGCCGGCACTGACGTCTGACACTGACTGTACTGAGACGACACTGATACTGACAAGTGTGAATACATCCATAGAGAATATTTGAAAGAATAATTATCACTGATGCGGTACTGTGCCGGAACTGTGGGCTCACTGATATGTGTGAATCGACCTTTACACAGTAACTCTCGGCCCTGCATCACTGTTACAGTGAACGTAGATTGAATTTAAACTAAGATTTCTAGCTTCTAAGAAGTGCAGAAGAAATTTCTAGGATTTCTTTTCTAGCTGAAGAGACCAATATATTTATTGATGTTTAGAAATCATTTAACCGATGTATTCCGAAACTGTTTTTCGAAAACATTCTAATTTCTTACTGCGTGGCCACACACTCGACGAGTGGTATGGGAAGTAACGAGGAAAGTAGGCAGAGACATAGTGTGGCCACGTTATTCGTCATGCCACTCGTCATACTCATCGTCCTGCTCACTGCTCCCTATTTTGTTGGTTTTTGCGCGCGAGTCAAAGGACCGGCAATACGAGTGCGAATAACGGCAGCGCGATGAGCAGAGCGATGAACAGCGCGAGGAGCATAGTATGGCTGCAGCATTAAATTCTATTTGAATGAATAAATATTGGAATTTAAGTTTGAATGTGCATATGGATACAATTGTACCTAATATAACAGAAAGACTACGATATGCTAAAGGCTTTTATAATAATATTGATATTAATATTAGCGGCTCGCTGAATCCCTATGGAAAAAATACTATTATTCTACCAAATAAAATAAATATACAGTGGTTATATATAATATTATTCTTGTATTGTATAACTTGCATGCTACGCTCTCTATAGGTCTTTTTCATATTGTAACTGCATTTATTTATATAGAAGTTTTATTATCCTAAACTAATAAGTAGATTTAAATTGTGTAGGTACAATAATAATATATAAAATGATTTAGAAGACCCTTGGCGAAATATAACCTTTTTTAAATTATTGCTTTGATCTCATAGGTATTAGAACTGATATCTATACTAATATTATAAAGAGGAAAGGTTTGTAATTATGTATGTATGTATGGTTTTCACGCATTAACGGTTTTTTACTGGACCGATTTCAAAAATTCTTTCACCATTAGAAAGCTGCATCTTCACTGAGCAACATAGGCTATATTGCATTTTCAAAAAAATTAGAGACTCTTACCAAAAATGCAATAATGTAACCCAAGGTGTAAAAAATTCCTTAATAAAAATTTTGTCATCGCGTGCGCTGCGGAATCTATTGAAGATAGAACAAAAAAATGTTCTACGGTATTATAGAATGGATCAATATCTACAAGAAAGTCCGCGATACCATATGTCCATCTTCAGTAGTTATGTTACTACAACAACTTTTTTACGTTTTCAAAGTAAATAGAAGTGCCGACAGTAATCAAACCATGTTATCCATACACATATATTAATCCTTATCCCATTAAATGATGTTTTATTATAGACTGTTTCAATACCTCAAAATACTTTTTAAATTAAAAAAATTGGATATTCCATTCAAAAGATATAACGAATTTTTAAAACTGTCAATCTACAGAAAATAGTAGGTATACCCGTTTTCCTTGGTCACGGCATCACGCGTGAACGGGTGGACAGATTTCGATAATTCTTTTTTTATTATATTCCTTGAAGTACGAGGATGGTTCTTATGTGGAGAAAACGTAAATATGTACCACGGGCGAAGCCGGGGCGGACCGCTAGTTCCTAAATAAACATAATTTGTGTTGCGTTATGTTTTACCAGTTGGATTGTTTGAACAAAGGATGAATATTATTTATATTATGAGCTAAAGTAATTACATAAAAAACTTAATTAATATAGCTATATCTGAGCTACATTATTCAGTCTATAAGTCTATAGTCTATCACTTTTTATAATTATTTTCAGTTATTATACCAATTATTATTTTTTAATTTGAAATCAATTAAGTAGCTTTAGAGGTTAAAATAACATGTAGGTACCAACCTATAGGTTTTAATTTAGAAGGTATTTCTAATAACTATTTCCAACGTTAAAATTCTAAAGAAAAATCAGAACTGTGGATTTAATTATTATTATATCATAGAAAATTCATTTAGTTTAAGCGAACTTGGTGTTAGTTTTACATATTAGCTTATTATGATTTAGGTGTCTGCGAAGTTTATAGCGTCCTTGATACGTCTTTTTGTGAATATTTGGCATTGAAATGTTTAGCAGAGTTATCATGATAATATATGGGCCTTATAAACAGTTGGAATTTTCTGGAATATTTTTATTTATTTTCATATTCATAAGGTATAAGACAGCTGCTGCTATTATTTAGATGTTTTAAAGCTTTTACTGCAGCTATTTTGTATTCTTTAAAATTATCAATATGAGCTACTTCCATGCTAAACATAAGTCGCGCTAAATTTTAACATAAACAGCTTTAAACAACATCTTTACTGTTTTATAAATAACTAGCTTACCGCCCGCGGCTTCGCCCGCTTTGTCTAAAACCTAATAAATTATATACTAAAACCTTCCTCTTGAATCACTCTATCTATTAAAAAAAACCGCATCAAAATCCGTTGCGTAAGTTTTAAAGATTTAAGCATACAAAGGGACATAGGGACATAGGGACAGAGAAAGCGACTTTGTTTTATACTATGTAGTGAAAATGCTACCTACCTATTTATATTTAAAAGCTTTTATTAGAGTATTTTTTGAGTATTATGTCCAAAAGTATAAAAAATTCAAAGCTGAGCTAATAGGAAATACGGATCGTTGCTTTTTAAAAATCTTTTTCATGAAACCCAATATACATGCAGCTAAAACTGACATTTTTGATGTTTTTGCAACCAACGCTACACAATTTGTTTCCCGCTTGGACATAAAAAATTCGTTTCAAATAAAAGCTTTAAAATATATTTTTATATACTGAAGTTGCGTATAAAATAACCAATTGTACTGTTACGGATAAACATTTTTTGTAAAACATTTTTGCGATGATCGATGAGGGATATTCCTAATCTAAGTGGGTTATACCACAGATGATGTAAAAGATACTACATAATATACTAATAGTTATACGTGGTTATACCCTTAATGTTTGGTAATGCTACCTATATATTTAAAAATGCAGGTCACTTTAATGTCCTTAAACATAACAAAATATAACACCGGGACATAACAAAAGCAAAATACTTAAAAATTACATTTTCGCTATAATAAAGCGTGAATATTTATTAAAGGCACATTACTTAGGCTGAGAATACCCGCGGAGTAATAACATTTGAATAAGAAAATGCTCGTACATTAAATTCACCTAAAGCTCGAGTAATCTCAAATTTAAATTATCTAGAAAAGGGAGTGAAACCATTTTTAGAGGCAGTTTACATTAAAAACGTAAATCATGTTTATAATACGCACACGACGTAACATTATTTTGAACATCGTTAAATATTAATAGTTTTTTATCCTTCTGAGAAATATCAGACAAAAATTATTGTTGTTGAAGTAAAACCTTTTTTTATAGTAACGAGGGGTATGTTTTAAATGCCTATTTAACTTTGAAGCTAATTAAATATCATAAATGTGGATTTCGGAGAAATTTTACGAAAAGCTTTTTGTATAGATATTATTATAATAATCTATCGCTGTAAGTGCTTTTTAAATACCCAATCGTTTCAAGTTTCTATTTGAATTCTGCAGAATGGCAAATTACAGCATTGCCGTTGTTTTAAAATACCTATTTAAGTAGCCCATAATATTAGTAACAATTACAGCTCGTATTTCTTCAGACTTTTATAACGAACAATTGTGGTACCTATTACGTATAAGCACAATTATTGTTGCAATGTTATGTTTTCTTTAGTAAATATTAGTTACAACGCAAAAAACACAAACATATACATACATTGCTTTTTTATTAGTACATCTTTTTATGCTATAACCACAGAGTAAAAGTTAAATATACAGCAAAATTAGAAATCAACTACTTAGACTTAGGAAAATATGACAATTGACAATGTAATGAACTTGTTCTTGTTAAAATGTAATGAAAATTTTAATATTAATGAATAGTTAATTATCACAAGAGAACATATTGTAACCATTGAAGTAAGAAGGTATGTTAATATTTGAAATAACTCTAAATTAAAATCTGTAGCTAATGCATAGGCCAATTGTGTTTCGCAATTTTTATAAGTTTTTTTTTATTCTATTAATAAAAACCACCCACGCAATGAATCTCCATGCACAAATGCATCAATTCGCAACACATCACCCAAGAGACACGTGTTTAAAACACACTATTTGTTTGAGCTATAAAAGTCGCACTCGATCTAAGAGAGCATTAATTTCCCGTCTCTAACCTAGTAAACACCTGGCAACTCAGACAAGATAAACGATGTGTCTACAATCGCCCGGTAAACTTGCCCGTAATTACCTGTATACTGTAAGGTCAAACGTTTAACTCGGATTAAAACGCAATAGTAATCAGAGCTTTATAGCTCTGTTGATGCAAGAAATCGCGTACTTTTTTGGTTTGAAAACCTAGCCATATAGGCTTTGCAAATATGCACTGCTCTAACATTTATAAATAATGGCTCAGCAAATCGCAATCGTAATTCGATCAAAATGTCGAGGGTTTAATGTCAGAAGACCTTGCAAAAATTGCTTATCCACTCTTGCCTGAAGCTCATAAAGTAGGCTGTATACTGTATCCTTGTATTGGAAATAAATGATGATGATGAAATATAAAAATGATGCATGACGGTTATCAACCCGTAAAATACTTATTAACCATCAAGTTAATAAGTATTTAAGTTGTGAAAGAAAGCAGATATTTTTAGGTTTTCATGCCTGACCCTGTATAAATGCATGTAATATAAAGTTAACAAAACTTTATGAGCATTGATAGAGAAAAGTTCGCATGCCACTTTATACAGGGTGTCCCACCATTGGTATACTAAGCTCAACGGAGGTTATAGTTTTGCATACGTTGAGTACGTAAAAAATACTTGTAAAATTCCAGACGCATTTTTTTTTCAAATAGATGAATTATTAAAACCTCTATGTTTACATCCCTAACAAGCAACCCGCCCAACTTTGCCACCCGCACGTGAGCTATCATTTAAGATTGTGTTTTCATTGACAAAATGCTCACATTACCGAAGTGGTATATGCCGGCTGCGCGAAGCTAGAGAAGAAAATTTGGATTTTAATGAAAAATTTAGCAAAAAAAATTTGACGTAATTTTGTTGTTTAAGTATTTTTTACGTGATCTGTGTATGCAAAACTACAAGTCCCTTCGCGCTTAGTATACCGACAGTGGGACACCCTGTATATTTTTATTGATTTTTGATGCTATGGATATAGTTTTATCTTAATATATATGTTACCGGAAATGTATGTAATCCGTCATTGTATACAATTCCTAGGAAATGTATATAATTCCTAAGATCGCACGGAAATGTGTGAAATAAATTATTTTATACACATTTCCTAGGAAATCTATACATTTCCTAAATAGCTATCGGAAATGTAAAACATTTAAGATATTGATATGTCGCAGGCAAATTGTATATAATCTGGCCGTTTACAAACGGTCGGCATTTTGTAGTAACTATGCCGATAATTCGTAATCAGAAATTTTTGGTTTGGATAAGGGGGTGGGTTAGGTTAGGTTCGTGTTTTTTAAAACTACACAGAAATAGGAGCCCCACGAAGTGGGGCTCCGTCGGCTCGCGACCGTCTTCGTAGAATTTTGGAAAAAGACGAATTTTCGGCATATTAAAACAGCTAGCCGTAATGTAATACGGCGGATTATACAATCCGACTGCGCCAAATATACGCGGGGACAGCGGGACGAGGGGACTGATTACTTGCCAAATGAAAATTTGATTTTATAAGAATAAATATAAGTTGATTTTGTGATATTTACGTTAAAAGTTAGATAGTTGATTTTTAAAATGTTAATTAGTAAGATAATAATATGAACATAATATTATTACAATTTTACGGTATGACTGTTACCCGATTGTATCAATAAGAGCTATAATAAAAAAAAAATAACAACGTGTTTTATTACAGAAAGCATTAATTACTTTACACATTTCCTAATACGATATTGGAATTGTATACAATTCCTAGGAAGATTATACATTTCCTAGGATATGCATGCATTAAATAGTTTTTTAAACAATATTTTATACATTTCCTAAATGGTATCGGAATTGTACACATTTCCTAGGAATTGTATACAATTCCTTGATTTCATACATTTCCGGTAACATATATAAATCTCGTGTCACAATGTTTGTCCTCAATGGACTCCTAAACCGCTTAACCGATTATAATAAAATTCGCACACCATGTGCAGTTCGATCCAACTTGAGAGATAGGATAGGTTTTATACCGGAAATCCCTCGGGAACGGGAACTATGCGGGTTTTTCTTTGAAAACGCGGGCGAAGCCGCGGGCGGAAAGCTAGTTTTTTAATATATTCGTCGTGTGATATATTATGTAGTTAGATATAAGTTACATCTTATATATAAAATTCTCGTGTCACAATGTTAGTCTGCATACTCCTCCGAAACGGCTTGACCGATTCTCATGAAATTTTCTGTGCATATCGGGTAAGTCTGAGAATCGGCCAACATCTATTTTTCATATGTACCACGGGCGAAGCCGGGGCGGGCCGCTAGTATTATGTAATATTGACATAATTTAAAAGAGCAACTATGGAGTTTCTTGCCGATTCTTCTCCATAGATACTGCTTTCCGAATCGGTGGTAAATGTTAAAAATACTCATGTAATGACGATCCCACCAAAAACATAAATGTGAAAATTGGAGCCGAGTTGAATCGTTGACTTAATTTGCCAAAAAAAGAAATGAGATCTAAATGTGT
>CAJQZM010018916.1:0-11949 GCA_907164665.1 Colias nastes | reverse complement strand
GGGGGGCGAGGAGGAGGACGTGGAGATAAAACCGCTCGTGCTGTTATAATAAATGAATATATCGTTAGGCGTGAAAATAGAATAAGAATAAACAATTTTGTGTTGTTGTTTTTGTGCTGGTGCACTTCAGTTTATTTTGTAAGCACCCGACGTGCAGTTCGATTATAATTTCTTAACGCTTAATTTAATTAATACTTTCCTTGATATAATATTTCATTTGCTCAGAGACAGTAGACGCTCAGATGTTTATGAAGTGTTGGAGTCTCGCTACCAAAGATGTGCAAGTTGTTCAGACGACTGTAACGACAGTATTACAATACAAAAGGGATCGCATATCAGCTCGGAGATCCGGTTTCTCGAAGCTTGCAGCGAGTTTAGTTACGTATTAATAAGACACGTCCAATTTTGAAAGCAGACTATGTAGTTGTAATATGTAAATGTATTGAATAATGTAAGTGTTCGTAAGTAGGCGGTAATCGTTAGTCATTGTTTATAATTTCCATTGTAATTATTGTAATATTGACTGAAAGCGATCGATCGCCCGTATTACTACTATATCATTTATGTATATAGTACCTAATTTAGTTTGTTTGTTTGCACGCTTGTCGTGGTATTTTTAACGGTTGCAATTACACTGTCATACTGAAATACCTCTAGCTACTCTCTGATTAGCGCTTAGGTATATGAAAACTACATTGTTAGTCGTAAATTGAATAGTGTGAATCCAATATCAAAATTATCGCATAAATAGGTAAAAGAGAACCAAGGTTGTCCATATTTACATTGTATCAATCATAACGTGTTAGGATAAATGCTATAAGACTCACCAGGGTAATTATAATGTACCACTATTTAAGTGTATGAATCACCGCCAAATATCTTAAAACTACATTTTTTACAAGGGTAGTAAATAAGTCGAGACAATCGTAGTCTTGGCGTGATATTCCGAAAAAAATTCCAAGTTTAATAATTATAAGCGATATGCAGAGATGAGAGACCTACAGAAGGTCCTCGTCACCTCGTGAGTGTGCTCGTCTGATTGTTTGTGTTGTTGATCGAATCAAAGCTATGAGTGAAATAATTGTAAGACAATTTGACTGAGAATAAGTTTGTAGGGGTTATGTGAATTGTGATGTTTATACTAAACGATTGTAACGAGATCTCCTGGAGGCAAAATAAATAAAAAACATTAATTGATATGAATTGTTTTATTTCATGCCTTTACAATTTTCACATTTTTATATATATTTTAAAATGATGTGTTTTTTTAAATTTTGTGGTAGGACAGAGGGTATCCATTTCCTACATTTACAGACTATAAAATAAATTAATAGTGCCCCAAAATCGAACTGCATCTGCCCCAAGCCCCATGCCCCGATGACACCGGTCTCCACTGAGCATTACAACCCTCTTATCTATAAACGTCTATACTTCGTTACAATCCCATTATTTTGTAGAGCTAAGGGTGGCTCACATGTGCCAAATGCTGAAAATAATAACACTCATTTTTTAGTGAATAGAAAATTATCATAAGTTACAAAATTTATAAAGTATGCGATACACACATAACATCAAGTTTCGACAGTTCTAATATACATAACATAAAAATTGTATGCATTTTAGTGATATCTTATTCTGGTTTAGTTTTACATTTTGTTTAAATGGATAAAAATTTATAGTCGAGTCGTGAGAATAAAATTAATAATATTATGCTCTACACGCTCTACAACATTGCTTTGCTATTTTTATCGTATCAATTCTGTAATATAACTACTGGGTTTTCCTTTATTTATTGAGGTGACGTAAACCCATTTACATGAATAAATTTAATTGTTACTTAATGTATTTATTAAAGAAATGTCCGTTGTAAAAATATTGATTTATAGCACATTTATATTCAACTCTTTTGTCAAAGTATTTATGTAACCATTATCAGCTGAATGTCAAATCAGCTGTTCGTGATAAAGCTGATAATCAGCTGTCGTTGAACTGAACACGGGAACGAAAGACTTTCATTTAAAAGCAATAAATGATAATTATAATGCCAACGATTATGCGTTTGTTCTGACCACCCGTCGCTAGGAAGCCATTTTACGGCCATAATCACCAGCGATTTATTTATAACCGGGTACCTGCTCGGTTCGAAAGCGAGGGTTCAGGTACGGACGGATAAATCTTGGAACGGCGTGACGACGTGGCACGATGGCATCCTGTTTACGGCGGATCAGCTGATCGCAGATGTCTCCCGGCGCACTAATCTAGCCCTTATTGCTTCGGAAATAGCCCAGAGCCGTTACTTCTCGGAATGGAACAGCTGTTTTCTGTCGAAGGAAACATATGTTTTTGGGTCTGTGTGCGTGTTTCGCGGAAACGTGCCGCCACGGCTCTTGTAAGGTTTTTTCAGAAGCACACACCCAAGGACGCAAATAGAAATGTGTGTTAGTGTAATAAGTTCGAGTCAAGTATTCCGCTTTGTGTACCCTCGAAACGGTTTTTGTTGATGGTTATTAACCAAATAGGTACCGTCTTTGTTAAATATTGAGATGAGAATATTTTGTAAACTCGAGCCGGCCCCCGTCGCCCACGGAATCGTATTGTACCTATTTATGTATGAGTAATTCCGGTAACTTTTTGTGTTAACAAGTATAAAAATAATACACAGTTTAGTTTATTTTAAGAAATAGTGATTTTTCCCGAATTAATAATTCTTATGAAATAAATAATTAATTCTTAGGAATGATTATTCGTCGTTCGTGCATCCCAATGCTATTTTTTTGTTGCTTAAATAATTCATAATGATGAGGAATAGGTACTTTACTACATTTTGATAGAGACAATGTAATACAATAAAAAATGAAATTGAATGGAACATATCCTTTACAAGTTCTTAATGTAAAACTAAAGTTTCTAAACGCTGAATACAATATGCTCTCACTAGCTCGGCAGAGGTATACTTATTGTGCTGAAGATAATTTCACATTTAGTTATTTAGGCAGGGATACAAAAAGTCACAAATGCAACACTAATGGCGCACTAAATCAAGCTCGTGTTCCCGGCTCCGCTCGCTGCTTCCGGAATGTTCACAATTTTTACGTTTTACACAATTTTAAAAGGGTGTTTGATTCAGTGCAATATGCTGTAATAAATTCATGCTGCTTTCAGAAATGCTTGTGTTATTCATTTTAGAAAGTTAAATGTATGCAATCGGAACGTTAAAACCAGAGTGCACCGTTTAGTTGCAAGACCAAATAGCTGATATTTTTAGTTCTCATGCAATACAACTAGTGTAAGTTCAGAGCGGGGTCAATGCGCGATAAAAACTAATTACAGAGATAGCTGATAATATCGGTACAATAAATTGTTGAGTTTATATTTAAACCTAGACATGAGTTTTGAATTCCGTAAATAAATTTGTTTTAACTTTTTGTAAATTCTATGTTTCAAATTAAATCACTTTAAAAACCTGCTAAACTGAATACCTATGCATATAATTCGATGAAATAATGTTATGGTCTGTATAAGCATAATATAAGTCCTAGTTTTATTTTAATCGGGACTCTACAAACGAAGCTGTTGGCATAAATAAGTTCAAAATAACAAATTATATATTATAAAATATTATAATAAACTGTGTATAATAATAATTTTCAAAATACTTATGGTAGTATGGATATAATTATCTTATTACTAGCGGTCCGCCCCGGCTTCGCCCGTGGTACATATTTACGTTTTCTCTACATAAGAACCATCCTCGTTCTTCAAGGAATATAATAAAAAAGAATTATCGAAATCGGTTCAGCCGTTCTCGAGTTATGCGCTTACCAACACATTTTGCGATTCATTTTTATATATAAGATGTTTGTTATGGTTATCATCAATTCGTCCGTTACTGGATGATTGACTAACGTGTAACATACGTTTTCTTAATATCCTCACAGGCTCCCAAACTTCTACATTTGTTAAGGAAGGTTATTAAAGTAATAACTGGGGCCGTGTGTTGTATCGTTTGTCACGCGTGACGTCAGCACACTCCGGAACAACTCTTTCATAAGGCAGTCCATCAATTACTCAGAGCTGGCTCCACCTGTCAGGGTATCGCGAACAACCTCCATCCAGATGCGATAGAGCCTCTCATACAGTTTACATTGCTGCTTTTCTATACATTGATCCTATTACAATTAGAACAAAGTTGGCAATGGAACAGTTCAAAGGTAGAGTTTTCTCGAATTTACGAAAGTTTTGGATGAGTTAACAATGTTAAAGGGAACCATTCAGTGGAGATCATTTGTCAAGGGTGTCGTGACATTTTGTTTTTTTCTAAGGTTTTCTGTATTTATAAGCACAAATCATTGAGCATTCGCTAAAAGGGAAGAATATATAAATAGCTCCACAATTACATATTATATTGAGGCAGATATTTTCTTTATGTTAAAGAGTTTTTTTTAACAATACTCTAATTACTCTATTATCGATTACATAGCTATTCAATATAAATTTCATGGTTGCCGAGCATGGAAAAAAATAGTACACCTACAAGTGAAAACAAAGCGAAACACGAAACTTTCGGTTCGTGTTTTAAAAAACTGGAATTTTTTACCGTTTCTTTTCGTATGGCATTTTACTCGAAATATTTTGGGTTCGAGTCTCAGTAGAAATTTACATCCCTAAAAGTTATGCCTAGATTACTGTTTTAAGTTCTAACGTAAATAAGCGGTTTATTCTAGAAGTTTTTGCTAACAGTCTCGACACCCGTATAACCGCAAGACTCAAATGACAAAGCTTGCAGCGTGTCACGTGACAGTCTGAAAGCGGATTACGGCAGCAGCTATGCGTGGAGCCCTGGTGGAGGATACGGCTGAGCGCGAGCTGGCTGCAACTGCGGCAGCGGCGGCGGCAGGAAGGTGCAGGTAGGAATGCCTTCAGATACATGAAATAGTCATTATATAGTGTGCACTGAAATTCCTAGAATAAATATTGACGCCATTTGAACTTGACTTGATACTACTATGTATAAGCAGGTAATATGTATATGAGTTAGGTATTAAGATATACGTAAGTGTATAAGTTCACTGTTCAATCAAAGTCAGTCTGTGGTAAGCACTTCCCGTGTGTTTTGCTTTTATAAATATGTTCAATGCTTTTCGCACTTGCTTGCCCGGTTGACACTTTCACTAGTAAGTTAAATCGTAATCAACATGTAATCTGCATCTCATGTATACTAGATACTACAACTTAATAATTTAAGGGACTAGTAATTATTGTCTTAACGTGAAAACATAATATCCTAATGTGGGCTTACCACTTTAAATATGTTTTTACTTTGATTACAGTTACTTGCTGTTTCCTATACAAAAATAGGTACCTAGTTGGCAACCCTGACCATACCTTACAGCTGGTACTTGTATAATTAATGTGAAATGTTGTTACAATAATTTTATAATAAGAGTGCCTTAAACATTTTGTAACTATGAGAGGAAATGACTTATAAATTCATTTTGTAATTTGAATAGAGTCGCAAATAATATTTTGGTGAATTATTGAATTTGCTAAGTGGACGCGGAACGAGCAGATGATGTAACGAACTTGGGGAGTTGCCTGCTGAAGAGATGTGAGCTAAAGGTGCCGCGTCTATAGTTAATAGCTGTAATAACATCAATGTGAAATGCGCTGTGCTCTACAAATAAAGGTGCTCGCATTGTGGCTGCAATTTGGATTAGCTGCATTCAATATTTCCATAGCATTGTTAATCGCTGACGTGTGCTGCGACAAGGTGCTTTGACAATAGTCAATATTGCGTGAAATTTGAGGCAATAAAATAATCGTGGCTATGGCGAGCTCTGCGCGGGATCCTACTTAATATTCCGCGACACATCGCCACACGTCAAGCCGCGACCCTCATTAAGCCGTAAAGTGGCAATTAAGCCGCTCATCTATACAGAGAGAGCCCCTTCCGAAATTACGCGCCCCATTCAAATTCCACAATCCGCCGGCTCGTAAAGATGATGCCAATTTACGATAAAAAGCTGACTCCTGCATTCCGCCCGCTTGAGATCGCATCATGTCAGTTTTACTGCCGCCCCCTCCCGCGGCCCGCAGCGCACCCCCACACCCGCCCTCGCCTCCTAGTGATCGCAGCGAGTGCGAATTTATTGCGTAAGTTTGGAAAACGTTGTAAAGCTAAAAGCTTTTTTAAAAACTGTCATAAAAGGCCCATAATGCGGAAGTTTCGATGGTTATTAATAAAATTCAGCGGCCGGCAGGTATCTATTCAATTAATCTGAGGGTGGGATGAAATATCTCCTTTCTTGATTAAACTTCCGAGATAATAATTTTATGTGTAATGTTAGAAGTTGTTGTATAATTTGAACGGGTGTATTAATGAATAGCCGAGAGTTGTAATAACTTTTAGCTTCGTTCATTATGAATCTTTTATAGAATTAAGCAAGGGGTACTTTTGTGTTCAAGTGCCTACTAAAAACTTCCCACATTTACTCAACTTCCCAATTATATATTATAAGAAAAGACAATAGCAGAAAATGAAATGGCACCACAAAGATAGGTAGCGGTTACAAACGCTAGCTCGACAATAACCTCGAACTTCCGACAGCGAATACCTTCAACCATTAGCCGACCGAATGCGCTGTTATTTTCAGCCTATTTCCACAAAAGTCTAGTTGCAGAGAGCGAGCTGACAGGCGACAGGCGACGGGCGACGGGCAGACAGACAGACAGGCCGCGCTGCCACAACAATGGGCTCAGACCTTTTGTCGGCTCCTCGTTGCGGGTCGCCTCACACTAATTCAATAATAACATTGTTAAAGTTTATTCATTGTTTATCTAACTTCCACCCTTTAACAATATAAGTACAAAACTTATCTTCTGTTTTAATAGCATTAGAAACTTAATTATATTGTAGAGATTATGTGCAGTGAGGCGTAATACATTGATCGGTCTTATCGCTTATATTACATATATCACGAGTGCGATTTACTCAAAGTTGTTTTACATGAAATTATGAACAACACGAGCGATAAATGGAAGAAAAATATTATTTATAACTTAATTAAATTATTTTTTATTTAGTATATGATTAAATTTTTAGGAATAGCTTTTTAATCGTATAGAATGTGTAGGAATTTCGGGGCCCGGGTCCCTGGGTGCGTGGCCCGGAGCCCGGGACGAGAGGCGGCTCATTGCTACACTTTACGGCGCACGAGATAGATCGTAAAAAAGAATTGCCGCTAAACCCTAGGCTTTCCTTGACGTCCTTCACCATATATTTAATACCAGTTTATTTCCCTTTGTTTGTTTTTATTAAAATTATACGTCTATTGTTCTACTGAAAGTATTGTTTTTAAAGAGCACAAAATCAAGAGAGAGTCACAAAAATATTTCTAATTAAAATGTAATCTGGACCTTCATGTTGGTCTTTAATCAACAATAAGTCAGTTCTCGGTTCATTTATAGTAATATCCAGGTACGGTTCTTGTAATTTTAATAAATAAATATATAAAAAAGTAAAGTTAAAGCAGGAAATCGATTTAAACAAATCGTGTCATTATGCAGATGCAGCAGTCTACCTTAAACATAATACCTAATTTGTTATATTTATCTATTTTCTTGCTATCTGAAATTCGTATTGAAAGTAGATCACAGTAGACATATTATATTCGATTATCTGATGTTGTACAAGTGCGTTTAAAGTAGTTATGTAAGTAAATTGTTTAAACAAGATGTGCTCGTTTTAATAATACATCGTATTGAAATTAATGGGAATTAGTTAGAAGCAAACAAAACTAGGAAAGCACAGCACGGACGAGCTCCGAGCGAGCGGCGCGAATCGATACCCGACCATGTGGAATTTATAAAAGTGCGGCCTCTGCCGGACAGGGCGTCTGCCAGCGCGTCTGCGCTCTTGCTTTTTCACGTGTTTCGCAGGCCGGCCCGCTCGCACCCGCCGCGCCGCCACGAGTGCGAGCGGGACGGCCGCTCGCTCGCTTGCTTCTCGCTGCGCGTGTCTGTGTGACGCTCTGCGCGTTGACGTGTTTGGCGCCGCGCTCTCGGTGCGTCGTGACGTGTCCGTTATTTATATCGCCGTTTCGGGGTCTTAAATCTAGTTCGATAATGAAAAAGTGCAAGAAGGAAAAGCTGGCGGTGCGCGAGGACCTGGTGGCCACTGGGAAGAGCGAGGTGGGGCGCATGGTGGACTCGGGGCAGGCGGACGACCGGCGGCTCATCCGGCTGGTGCGCGACCGCCGGCTGCTGTACGCGCGCAACAACATGCCCGTGGCGAGCTACTACACGCAAGTCAAGCGCCTGTGGGACGAGGTCGCTCACGAGATGGGGTGGACCGGTACGCTCTCGGCTCTACACACTGCACTGTCGCCTTGCGAACTCGCTAGTAACATTGCGCTCACTGTTCGCTGTTTGTGGGCGCTCTATTTAATTGATTATGAAACTAATGAAGTCAATTGTCGGATCAATTAGGGCAATTTACTTCTTAGCAAAGAGTAATGCATTTCTAATTATTAGTGTTTGCCGTTTGATGTAAAGTATTTTATTAAACTTATACTATGATTTGAAATGCCGTGTACGTAGTTGTAAAAGTTAATGTATCGAATTGATGTTTTATAAGGCGATGGGTGGATGGCCTTGTGTTAATGCAATAGTATTCGTTATTTTTAGCTGTTGTTGAAAACGGCCGCGATATTGTTATCTTACAAGTAGATAAAGAAATTATATTTTTACTGATAAGGACTTATCATTACCACGCTATACATATTTGCTGGTTAAACAATCCATTCATGATAGATGTATGCAATTTTAAATAATGCCGTATTAAAAAAAAAAAAAAACTATTGAATCGATTTATTTTGAATTAGTAGGTAAGTAACTATGAATTTAATTGTTATCACTCGACTTTTTTGTTTTTGTATATCGACGGTAAAAGGAGGACAGTATGTAGTGGTTATTTAGCAGCTGTTAATTTTTTATATAATATTATGCGTATTTCAAATTTTCGTAAACTTCGACATTCGCAAGAGAATTTAAACCTACAGAGTTCTTCCCGTGAACACAGTCTTGAAATTTGGTAAAATACAACGTCTTATAGCACAGATAAAGGAAAAATTGCTAAAAGCATACATTTAAAGTTACAACATAATAAAAAGTACGTTTGTTCGGACCTCGGTGCCCGAGTCCGACTCGCACTTGGCTGGTTTTATTAAAGTATGAATAAATTGAATATTATTTACACCTACTAATTTTATTAACGTCTGCTATAACAATGGAAATAGTCGGGGCACAGCTAGTCGTTAGAGCGAATATTGTAAGGTTATAGTTTAGAAATATTTTTGAATATTTATTGATCTGTCAAGTGAAACTGATAATGATAATAGGGCCGAGCGGGAAGTAGCCCCAAGCATTAATAGGGATAATTATTAAGGGACTAGTTAGTAGGAGTTGGGTTAAATACAACCAAATTAATGTTTTTAATAGGCTCGGCTGAGTAAGTAGTTATTTATAATTTATTATGTGTTTGAAATGTTACTCTCTTTGTAAGATAATCAATTTTGATGAGTATGAAAAGATAAAAGAACATTAATACTTTAATTATTAATTTTAATGGATAGGTACCTTTATTGTATGTCCATCTACATGAGCAAAGTTGTGTATTATAATATATAAAAAAATGTAATAGAACTTGATTACGATATAGGTACTTTATTTCTATAATAATGGTATTCTGAGACAAAGCGTATGACTTTATTGAGGGATTTTCTTTGATTTCGTCAATGAATGTGCGCTTTGAATAATAATTAGTTGATAATATTATGGACAAAGTTATAAATAGTAGGCGATTGATATAATGATGATTGTGATGATGAAGCTGGTGATGTTTGAGATGTCGATAATGGTGATGATGACGATGATTGTGATGATGGTAGTGGTGATGATTATGATGATGTTTATTTAGATGGTGGTGGCGGTGATGATTGTGATGACGATAATGAGGATGATGATGATAATGGTGATGATTGTAACATTTGTATGGTGGTGCAGTAGCGGACGTGCGGCGCAAGTGGTCGCACATCCGCAACTCGTACTCGCGGCACCTGCGCAACGAGATGCACGGCGCCTGCACCAGTAAGGGCCGCATGGTCTCCAAGTGGTACCTGGCTGACGACCTGGAGTTCCTGCGCGAGCACATGGCCACCGACACGTAAGTTGTACATTACTTTTATGTTTGGAGACGTAGAACATTCTTCAATTACGAGTACCTAGTAATTAGAAGTAGTAAATTAAAGGAATGATTAATAATATCCATTCTATATTCGATTGAGATTGCCTTGCAATAGTTGTTTTTTAAATTTAAGTGATATTTTTATTATTTTATCGAGATCTCTGAATATTATGTTCTAAAATAGGCCACATTACTCCATTGTGTTATGATTAATCAATTACAATATTTGAAATTATAATTGTTATTTCTTGTCATATAGGCGGTCAGCTCCATACCCAACGTTTGCGAGTTCATTCCTGGAAATGGACATCGGGGAGTCACAGAATTCCGACTCATTGGACGTGAAGCCGTTCATAGCGAACCCGTGGTTCCCGCTCAACTCGGCTGCGCTGCCCTTCGACCACCCGGCGCCCAGCGAGGACAGCTCCGGCTCGCACAACTTCGCGCCCGACGAGAACTCCTCCTACTTCCAGTTCTTCCGGGGCATCTACAACGACTACCAGGAGCTGTCTGCCTCCAAGAAGCGGCTCTTCAAGCGGCAGTGCCTCACCTACCTCCACGAGCTGCTGGACGAGGAAGACCAGAACAGAAATAGGTTTGAGCAGCACGATGCCCTCAACTTATCGAACTCCAACGTCTGCAGTGAGGACGAGCCGGAGGCGAGCGTAGAGGTGCTCGGGAACATCGGCGCAGTGATACCTTGATAGTGCGAATGATTGTGAACTTGTGAAAGTATTTGTACAAATATTTAATGTGTCGCAAATACGACAGTACAATTTTAGACAATATTTTTTTGAAATTTAAAGAAATATGTAATGATCCTTTTAGCGATGGATCTAGATCTCGATAATGTGCATTATTCCATCATTTAATTTTTGCAGTTTATATTAAACAGTAAAACTTTATAACATTAATGTATTCCTGTGTTCCCAAAATCTAAAATATGTAATTTTATAGATTTCATTGTTTTGGATATTTTTATGATAATAGGTTTCAATTGTGTTTTGCACATAATATTTGCATAATATAACTGCGAGTAATACTCGCTTCCATACTGTCGTGTACGGTGTAACCAATAAACAAATATTTCAGTGCTATCTATGATAGACTAGTTAGAAGCGTTTTGTTTGATACATACTTATTTTAGAGAGTCAGTATAAAAAGGGTCTAATAATGACTATAATATTTATATTGAGTTGTAAATTTGTTTGTATGTTTCCTTAATTTTATAAGGGAATATATTTTAACTGTTGTGTGACTGAATATGAAATGGTGTTAATTGTAAATTATTAATAATGCTGTTAACATCGACGCTCAATGTGATATATATTAATAAAAGAGAGTATTACTACATTTGTTAACTATTAATAAATAATTTTGTATGAATAATCTGTCCTTTTTATTTCACATAACAAAAATATTGTAATTTAATATACCTACCTAGTAATGCAACTTCATTCTATGACTAACTATGCACTCCCTCACTAGATGGCATTAGCAGTACTGTTTCCGAAACTTGAGAATCAGAAAATTAGCTATTTACTTTATCCAAAAAATAAAGTTAAACTTTGTTCCTAATATCTCAAAAAAGAAAAGAAGTATTTAAGTAATTCATGAAATTATACCGAATTATGAAAAGAAGAAATGACAAGTTCACATTAATTATCTATACTTATAATAAATCTGTAGAGAGGCCAATTCTGTAC